>JAVQKC010018334.1:0-10260 GCA_036025475.1 Philypnodon macrostomus
CCCACACACACACATATTGTATACAAACCTACAAATATGGGGAGTTACTAATGTGTACATTAAATAAACATATAATGTGAGGTACATTCACTAATGTTTCCTAACCAGGCTCTGACATCACCTACATGTAGAGCAGGGGTCTCAGACACGTGTCCCGCGGGCCGATAGTTTGCGGCCCCCACCTTAATATGAAAGTTTAATGTTAGTGCGGCCCGCGAGTTTGATATGTGTGGCATTTTACAGTGTTGTGTGCGGAGATGAATGAACCTACCAATCACGGTGGACTATATGGCTCTCGGGGGCGGGACAACCGGCCGTGCAGTGAAAGTTACAGCAGCGTTGCCATGACGTGTATTCTTTCGTGCCTGGCTGGGCCTCGTTTCTATTGGGCACGCGGGGACATTCGTCCCAGCGTACGATGGTGCGACCTCGCGTCTATTTGGTCGCTTGACATTGTGAAACAACTCTTGTGAAAGAGGCGAACTGGTCGCTTCAAACGGAGGCGAAATTCTCTTCTTTCAGGCCGTATGACAGCTGTCAAAAGGCCAGTTTGATGAGCTGTGTTCGGGTGTATATGTGAGGCACGGTGGGGCTATAGCGCACTCTAGTGGTGCTTTAGCCGATAGCACCAGTGTTTGTAAAGAACAGATGTACATAGGGCACCCAGCTAATTCAATTGATTTTTAATCTGCTGCTGTTAATTACCACTAGACTGGCATTTTGAAATACAATAATTTCTCAAAATATTATACAATAGGCCTATCTTGTAATCTAAACTGTTCTGTCAATAATAAATAAGCTTGTAGCACATTCTTTTGTCAAAATGCTCGCCTTTTGTTTTTGGTATATGACAGTGGAGATGGGTACATGACAGTGGAGATGGGTACATGACAGTGAAGATGGGTACATGACAGTGGAGATGGGTACATGACAGTGGAGATGGGTACATGACAGTGGAGATGGGTACATGACAGGGGAGATGGGTACATGACAGTGGAGATGAGTACATGACAGTGGAGATGGGTACATGACAGGGGAGATGGGTACATGACAGTGGAGATGGGTACATGACAGTGGAGATGAGTACATGACAGTGGAGATGGGTACATGACAGTGGAGATGGGTACATGACAGGGGAGATGGGTACATGTTGGTAGAGGCTGCAGAGAAGGTACGTAGTAGTGGAGCCTGCAGCCAGACCCCTTTCTGATTTTGTGCTAGCAAATGAAGCACCTGTACAGCAAAGGTGAACCAGCCTAAGACACAATGAAAAGAACAGAACAGATTGTGCTAATAGCACACAGCCAGTCTACCAGGCGCAGTTTAGCCAGCGTTAGTTGGCTACTCTCAAATTAGGCTATTTTTGTAACTCAAACTAATGTAGGCTATTTAAGCCCATTATGTTTTTGCACATATGCATTTCAACAAAGGAATCATAGTATTTTCTTTTTAACAGAAACATTAAACATATTAACCCCCATGGAAATAATCTACTTAATTATTACTCCATAATGCCAATGAAAATAACTGTTTATTCACTAAATGTTTAGGCTTGAATAAGCCCTAGGCTTGGAAACATTTCAATGGCCAATATTTTAGCCATGACTTGGAAACTGAAAGTTCTGCAGATGAAAGTTTTACTGATGTAATAGTGAATTTACGGATACCTGATTGGTGCATTTTTCTCATATTCAAGTTAATTTCAGCCTTCCTTTATGACCTCCAGCAGCTGCTAAGTAATCCTCTTGAGCCCGTGCCCTATAAGCCTTTAAAAGCCGGTATAAACTGTCCATTTTGTAATAGCCATGTCACATCAAGGGTACATATCAGCCCCAGACAGTGCTTTTGTATTTTCATTTTAACCATAGCAGGTTGTAGATGCTTCAGGATTATCAGATTTAAATTAATAATAAAAACTTTGAACAGGACAGTTTGTCACAATACATCATTAGCCTTATAATTAGAACCATTTGATGTTAATTTACATTGAAGGTTACATACAGTAGATCCATTAAGGGTTGCAGGGGTCTACAGTAAATCTATTCTGCTCATTTTCATTTTTGACAAGTAAAAATGTGGACTCAGAATGCATGCCAAAACGTTTTTAAGCTGCAAAGGGGTTATGTAGCATGCTTAAACCATCTCAGTGGATCTCAGTGGATCTCAGTGGATCTCAGTGGAGCTCTGTGGAGCTCTGTGGATCTCAGTGGATCTCAATGTATCTCAGTGGGTCGGTTGAGGTAGCGTGTCCTGACTTGAGCTGAACTTTTGTAGTGCACACAAAGCTGACAGATAGCATGTCATATTTTTAACACTATCTGGGGTGAGCGCTCAAAACTGTAAAACTGTGTCTTTCTTTTACTACACTGTATTTTACATCAGAATTTAAATCCACCAGCTGGTTTCTTTCACTCCAGCTTTATTTGAACATTTTACTTTGGATGGCTGAAATGTCTTACCACATTTATGGTCTCTTTGTGCTCTGTCGGGCCAAAGTGTTTTCTGTGCATGTCATTTACATACAAACTAAACTTTTAACATTAGTTCAACCATTGTGTAATCCAGACAAATATGTAATATATGACTTGATGAGTTCACATTGCATTGGTCAAAAATAATGAGGAGATCTTGTTGTATTTAGGTAGCTAGGTTAGTTCTACATTTTTCTTCTCAATGTGTTAAATGTATTCATACAAATAGACAGTAATATCACAAACAGCATCTGACAATATTACTGCCAAAAAAAAAAATTGTGAGTTGGTATGTCTGGACCTTTCACTGTTATGTCATCCTGGAAGTCACACTCTACATATTGCCACACAGCATAGATTGAGTAATCCCTGTTTACTTCAAAGATGACCTGAGAGCAGGTCAGTCTGCTGGACCTGTTAACCTCATTTTCCCCATGTTAGCTCTAACCTGTGTGACTCTGTCCATCTGTACAGAGGTTTTATAGACAGGATTAACAAAGCATGCACACACAAAAACAGGAAAAGAGTTTTCATTGCCATTATAGGACACATTCATTGTGTATGTATGTGTACTGTGACTCCAGCAAGTACTGATCTGCTTCCTTGTTTTAGGTGATGGGATCCTAAAAGAAAGCAGTCCATTCATCAACAGCATAACCTGCGATGTGGAGAGGAGCAAGCACTATGACGACAAGAACATGGCTCTGTTTGAGGTTAGAACATGTTGTAATGTAAACCCATATGTGCTTCTCCTAACTGTCATTGTGGTTTAAATGCAGGAGGAGATGGACACAAGTCCAATGGTATCCTCTCTACTCAGCAGTCTGGCCAACTACTCAAACCTGCCTACAGGCAGCAAAGAGCACGAGGAGGCCGAGAACAATGAGGAAGCTCCACGAGCATCCAAAAAGCCAGTCAAGGTTCTAAAATCACACTGAATTGAGTAAATGTTTGAGCAAACATAAAGACCAAAATCAGTTTATAAACTGTATTGGTGTGTGTTTTTAGGCGCCTCAGTTGGGAACTCTGATGGGAGTGTACTTACCATGTATCCAGAATATTTTTGGGGTCATCCTGTTCCTGAGAATGACCTGGATGGTGGGAATCGGTGGTGTCTTGGGTTCTTTTATAATCGTCTTTATGTGCTGTTCCACAGTGAGTTGATGTGTATAATGCAACACAGTGCCCAAATGGCTAGAGGTCACCTAAAAACATCTGGCAAATTCAAAAAGCTAATGTATAGCTCAAAAATAGAATATCAAACACTGATTTCAATATGTATTTGTTCAATTAGCTGACTGCGTGATTAAACTGCAGTCTGTTTAAACATTTTAATTTAGATCTCACAGATGCTGAAGGTTACATGGTAAATCCGAGCTAAAGGCATTTAGGCTGTCAACACCTCCCTCACTGTCAGTGTCAATCTGGTCATGCAGATTTGCAGTGATTATAAATGTATTTATAACAACCTCTCACAGGCTGTTTAATTATAATATGGTTGTACAGTAATCAAAATGTCACATGTTACTTGCTGCATATATTTACATTTAATGAACAAAAAGCACTATTTGGAAATGCTGCAAAACCAACCTTTGAAGAAAAAGTTAATTCCGAAATACCACAATTCCTCAACCCAAAGATGTTCTAACTATAGTGTGTCTCACTACTATGTGTCTCTGTGTGCTGTGCGCTCTCTAACCCTCCTTTGTTTGTTTGATCCTTAATTCAGACCATGCTCACAGCTATCTCCATGAGTGCCATTGCCACCAATGGAGTTGTACCAGGTGGGAGGATGTGTGTGGGCATGTTTTGTGTCTTTTAAGACATTTGATTGACTTTTGTGTTTTTATTTCTTTGTGGCTGACAGCTGGAGGCTCCTATTATATGATCTCTCGTTCATTGGGCCCGGAGTTTGGGGGAGCTGTTGGGATCTGCTTTTATCTTGGCACCACATTTGCAGGTGCCATGTACATACTTGGCTGCATTGAAATATTACTGGTGAGAAACAAATCATTTTTGTATAAACAACCAAAATATCTTGTGTCTATGTAGTATTCAGTATGTTATTATGAACTTACAACTTTTGGATCATTGTAACAAAAGTCGTTTTTTTGTTTATGATCATCAAGATGTTCATTAATGGTTCAATTAAGGTGTTCTGAGAAGTCTGGTGTCTTCATGATTTGTAACTGTAACATTTGAAGATGATTTGCCAATTCCATAATATTGCCAAAATCACCATTTTGCCAATATAATTGTTTGGCAAATTGTAATCACTGTAGCTAATTACCAGGCTTTATAATACAAATCTAAATACAAATTTACATTACAAACCTCTGTAGCCTACACTTATATTGTAGTCTCTAACAGCACAGTCAGCAGATGGTACAAATTTTTCACATTTGCTTTAGTTAATCATATCTTATTTAGAAGCGTCAAAGCCATTATATACATATTAATAGATTTTTAAATACCTCTTCAGATTTACATTGTTCCTCAAGCAGCCATCTTCAAGCTCGAAGGCCTAAAGGGAGCGGAAGCAGAGATAGCTCTCCTCAACAACATGCGGGTCTATGGCACCATCGTACTGAGCTTCATGGCACTGGTTGTGTTTGTGGGGGTCAAATATGTGAATAAACTGGCCCTGGTCTTTCTCGCTTGTGTGATTCTCTCCATTTTGGCTGTTTACGCTGGAGTTATTAACACCATCATTGAGCCTCCTCTTTTCCCGTAAGTTGCCTTTTGAATTGCACCATCCTTCTCATAAACATATTGGTAAATAATTGTTTTATTTTTTCTCAGTGTCTGTCTTCTGGGAAACCGCACACTTCTCTCAAAAAGTTACGATGTATGCGCAAAAGTTGTTGAAATGGACAATGAGACTGTCACCACCAAACTGTGGATGTCATTCTGTGATTCGGACTCTCTCAATTCTACGTGTGATGAATATTTTAGCAATAACAACGTTACAGAGATACAGGGCATCCCAGGGGTGACCAGTGGTATTCTGTCAGGTACAAGTGTGTTTAAATGAGTGTGTTTACTTATGCATAAGGACTATTTTACAATCTTCCTCTCCATCTGTCTTTTAGAAAACCTCTTTAGTAATTATCTTGAAAAGGGTATGATGATGGAGAAGCAAGGGGTTTTATCTGAACAAGATCCAGAAAGTCCTGCCACCAACTCTGGACGATATGTGCTAGCCGACATCACCAGCTTTTTTACTCTTTTGGTGGGAATTTACTTCCCTTCTGTCACAGGTTAGTACCAGCGGCAAAACTATAATCACAACTTAAATTATAAACATACTAAATGTATTTTTTCAGGTATCATGGCAGGATCAAACCGATCTGGAGACCTGCGCGATGCTCAGAAGTCAATCCCCATTGGTACGATTGCAGCCATCACCACAACATCAACTGTCTGTATCCTTGCCATCTAAAATAGTGGATCTGAATCATGTTTATCACTGTGCATTGTGATTGTGGCCTTAATGAAGGGTTAAACCCTTTAACACTATGTCAGACATGTCATGTGTGGTGCTGTTTGGAGCCTGTATAGAGGGAGTCGTCCTAAGAGACAAGTTAGTCTTTTTTCAGAATATTTTAGCAAAATGTTTGGCAGAACCTTACAAAATAAAAAGTATTTTATAAAAAGTTTTTAAAAATCTCCATAGATTTGGTGAAGGGGTCAATGGTAATCTGGTGATCGGTACACTGGCATGGCCCTCCCCCTGGGTCATTGTGTTTGGCTCTTTTTTCTCCACGTGTGGAGCAGGCCTGCAGAGTCTAACTGGAGCCCCTCGTCTTCTACAGGCCATTTCCCGAGATGGCATCATCCCTTTTCTCAGAGTGAGTATCTGCATAAACAGACTCATAATGCAGGAACTATGCCTGAGGGCATTTCCTTTTGTACCACTACCAAACTTATATTACCTGTAATCAATGAGCGTTGTTGATGATTGCACCAGGTGTTTGGTCATGGCAAAGCAAATGGAGAGCCAACATGGGCCCTCTTACTTACAGCTAGCATCTGTGAGATTGGCATCCTCATCGCCTCTCTGGACTCAGTCGCCCCCATCCTCTCTATGTGAGTGCAGAGCACATAAACATAATAGCTCAATAATGTATTAGCTGTAAGTCATTAACCTTTTCTCTTTAATTTAGGTTTTTCTTGATGTGCTACATGTTTGTCAATCTTGCCTGTGCTCTTCAAACATTGCTAAGAACACCAAATTGGAGACCTCGCTTCAAGTTTTATCACTGGTGAGCTCTTTTGCAACCTTCATTCATGTAACAAAGCATGCTGACAGCCTGACAGGTCCACTTCCTCAAACACGTTTAAATTGTTAGGTATAGTCTATAAAAAGAATACAATACAGTAACAATTTGGCACTTAAAAACACATAAATATGTACATAACAAAATCAGGTGCATTTACTTAAACACGGGTCAAGATGTCAGATTTGTAGAAAGAATTCATTTTGAAATGTAAAATAAATAATGAGGTATATACTGTGTTCCTGACAGTGTGACTAATAGGCCCATAACTGTTATTTTCAGGGCTCTGTCTTTTCTGGGGATGAGCCTCTGCCTGTCTCTCATGTTCATGTGTTCCTGGTATTATGCTATGGTGGCCATGGGTATTGCTACCTGCATCTACAAGTACATTGAATTTTGTGGGTGAGTTGGTTTATTGTCCTCATTTGTCTCATTTTATAACTATTTAATATATACACAGATGTATACACTGATTGATCCAGTTTGCTGAAGCCACATTAAAATTCTGTGTGACAGAGCTGAGAAGGAGTGGGGTGATGGGATTCGAGGTATCTCTCTGAGTGCTGCCCGATTTGCTCTGACCAGGCTCGAGGAAGGACCACCACACACCAAGAACTGGAGGTCTGGGCACTACATTCATAAAATGAGATTTTACATTTACTAAAGGAGCTTGTGTGTTGTGACATGGGCCTCTGTTTCATGACAGGCCTCAGATCTTGGTGTTAGTCGGTCTTGACTCTGAGCAGAACGTGGAGCAGCCTCGTTTGCTCTCACTCACCAATCAGCTCAAAGCAGGAAAAGGTCTCACCATTGTTGGTGCCTCAGTTCAAGGTACATTCCTGCACAACTACACAGAGGCCCAGAGGGCAGACCAGGTCAGTCCTCATTTTGACTCCAGTACAGTTCAAATACATGTGTCTTTATCACCATCAAAATCATTAAGCTCTAATGCATATTTATTTTTGTGTGTAGTCTCTGCGAAAGTTAATGGAGACAGAAAAGGTGAAAGGCTTCTCGCAGGTGGTCATCTCCTCCAGTCTAAGAGATGGGACATCCCACTTGGTCCAGGTCGGGGGACTGGGGGGCTTGAAGCATAATACTGTGATGGTCAGCTGGCCACATAAGTGGAAACAGCCCGAATACAACAAGCAATTTAGAAATTTTATAGGTAAAAATCTCATAGATGCCCTTAAGTGCCCTTGTAGTAGTAACGTTTTAAACACCCATTTATTATTGTGCAGAGGTGGTCCGGGAAACAACTATAGCCAGTTTGGCTTTGTTGGTTCCTAAAAATATCTCCAGTTATCCCTCAAACGGAGAGCGCTTTACTGAAGGCCACATAGACGTATGGTGGATCGTCCATGATGGAGGCATGCTGATGCTTCTCCCTTTTCTTCTGCGACAGCACAAAGTAAGAAACTCTGTTAAGCTGTTTACAGTTAAGAAATATTTCAAAAAGCTAGATGTTAGGTTGAGTTTATCGACCCCTAACTCACATGTGTTGTGATACAGGTCTGGAGGAAGTGTAAGATGCGTATTTTTACTGTTGCTCAAATGGATGATAACAGTATCCAGATGAAGAAAGATCTCATCACCTTTCTCTATCACCTTCGAATTGATGCCGTGGTAGAAGTGGTTGAGATGGTGAAAAAATGTTTTAACACAATAAATGTTACAATGTAAAACATAGTGCACATTTTAAGCATCAGTAAATATGTTTCTGTGTTTTTAAAGCATGACAGTGACATTTCAGCTTACACCTATGAGAAGACTCTTATAATGGAGCAACGCTCACAGATCCTTAAACAGATGCAGCTGACAAAGACTGAGAAGGAGAGAGAGGTAAAAGACACACTAACTCAATAAATAAACATGGTGCAGTTATTTTTTACAGTGCCATTCCTAAACAAGAAAAAAACAGACCTGCATGTTGTTAATTCACTTTATTTGCTTCCAGATCCAGAGCATTACAGATTCATCCCGTGGGTCAATTAGGCGTAAGAGCACAGCTGCCCTGCGCTCTCAACGCAGCACAGAGGAGCCAGCCACTGTGACAGAGAAACCAGAGGAAGAGGTACAGCCCAGAATTTAGACAAACAGAAATTATCATGAGCAACTATCACTGATTTTTATATTTATCATTTCTGACCAGTCTGCTGCTGCCACTAACACTAAAAACAGCAAAAACACCACAACACCCACAAGCCTCACATCTCTCAGTTCACCAGCAGGGGGCGCAGGCACCTGGACAGACGGCAAAACTTTGGAGAAAATCCAAACCCAAGCTTCAGAGGGAGGCAAAGACCACTTCAACATGAAACCGTGAGTGACCTGTCGTTATAGGAATGTGAAAGAGAAGTAAATGTTTGTGTTGAGAACCTGTGCCCCAGTTTATTTGCATCTGACAAACAAACCTTTGAACTACACAAGGGGTCACATGTAAACATAATAGTTGACGGATTTTACTTCTCTTCTAACATGCTGCAGAGAGTGGGAACACTTGTGAGTACAAGGATTGAAACGTGTGAATGTGTGAAACGTGTGAGCTCTGCTGCTCATAACTGCTTTTATGAAAATAAATTAGATTATGATATATTATCTTCTTCTTCTCAAAGGAACCAGTCAGATCTGAGACGCATGCATACAGCACTGAGACTCAATGAAGTTATCAGTAAGAAGTCCAAAGAAGCAAAGCTTGTCCTGCTCAACATGCCAGGGCCACCCAGGAACCGTGTAGGAGACGAAAACTGTATCCTTTTTTGTACTAAAAGATTGTCACACAATTATTCAAGTTAAAGCTCTGCAGTTCCTTCACACAGTGTGTCTCAGATATGGAGTTCCTGGAAGTGCTCACAGAAGGCCTCAACAGAGTGCTGCTTGTTCGTGGAGGAGGTCGTGAAGTCATAACCATCTACTCCTAAACAAAGCATTCTCCACTCCGACTGTTATTTTTCTATCTTGCACATTTTAGTGACTTGTTAATAATACTATGGTTAGAAGATACTATGGGAAGAGATATACATTCACATAATTTATCACAAAAACACAAATCAAACAGCTATTTTCTGTCATGTTCCTATAAACAATCAGTGATGAAGCACAATAGTGACCTTTTTTTATCAAAGACAATTTTGCTTTTTCCTTGAGGGAGAAGTTAATAAATTTTATAACAGGTGGCGTGAAAGAGACTCTTTGAGTTTAAACTTTTATGGTGTGCAATGAAGATTACTTTGTTTATGGTACGCATGAGTCCCAAGGTCAGGTAGGCCTACTATTTACATAAAAAGCCCAATACTGAAAATTATATTCAAAGTAACATTGTTCTTGGACATTTCTGTAATATTATCTATTTATTCAAATAAGAGAATATATGTGTTTTGTAAAAAAAACAAAAACAACAAAACAAAAATATAATAGGAAAATAGACAAATACATACTTAGGTGTTTTTTTTCAGTGTACATAATTTTAGTTTTTCTTCATGGTTTAGATGAACATACATGTAACAATA
>JAVQKC010018377.1:0-27741 GCA_036025475.1 Philypnodon macrostomus
TCGTTTTTGAGTTATCGCGTTCACAGCTAGGATCTGCGGACGCGGACGCGGACGCGGACGCGCACCGACGTGATTCCATAATATCGGCGACACGCTGTTTTCGCCGATATAATTATATAAACAAGTCTGAACTTGATTATGCAATACTGTATAGATTATGGAACTTCAAAAATTCTCAAAACAAAACTTTAGGTCCACACTGTGTATTCATCTCTATCCTATATCTTATATTACCAATAAATCAGTCTCAGTGATTTCTGACACACCTTTCTTCCAAATCCCAGAATTCAGCATTATAATATCAAAATCTGAAATGGCGATAATAATAATCATGGAAGAAAAACAGTATCAAATAAATCTACACACACTTTAGGAGCGTGGATGTTTCTACATTTAATATAGAACTGTATTAATATAATATGTGACAGGTAGGCCTCTCTCTCCCCTAACATGATCATCAATAGTGTCAGTGTGGGCCGTCAGTGCATTGCCCACTTAAGGCCTGTAGTTGCTGTGAACCAAAAGCCCCGGGACACAGCTGACAGAAAAGAGCCAGGCTGAATGAGGCGAAATATAAACTGGTAATTCTGGCTATTACATTCATTATGCTGTCAATAGCCTGTTGTATGGAGTGTCGGTCATTTTGCATTGCGCTGTAATATTGTGCAAACTGACAGATCATTTTGAGCACAATGGGGGAAAGCGATTGTTAGCATTCCAGCAGCGTGACCTTGAGATAAATTTAGCGTGATAAATAAATCCCGTATTGTCCAAAGCCCGTTTACTTGTTGCGTGTAGGTCTAGTCGCTGTTAGGGGCGGGCACGGCTCTCGCGACACGTCTGTGCGCGTGTCAATCAGTGAGACCGCTCCTATCCCGAGCCCCGAGCCCCGTGCACAGCTCACTCCCGTGTGTTACAGTGTAGCGGAAAGAATGTCGGAAAGGGCCGAGGATGACGTCAGGGGGGAGCTGCGCCGAGCGGCCAGGCAGCAGCTGAAGCAGCAGCAGCAGATCCAGCGGGGAGAAGGCTCCACAGCAATGGCGACTGTTGCGGAGCGGAGATCCTTGCCTAGCCCAGAAATATTGCTGGGACAGCCTTGGGGCAATTGGGTCGACGCCGCCAAACTCCACGGCAACGACGGTGAGTTCCCTAGCGCCCCGGCCGAGCGTGTGGTAGCGGCACAGAGAGCCACACTTGCGGCTAGTGTTGTCTGTGTCTTTTTTGGCCGAGTGCATGCAGTTTGGGTTGAATGTGAACGAACCCCAGTGATAGAAACGGCACGGGCAGGCGAGCAAGTGCAACTACTGACCCGTCTGTGTCGAATGGCCTTGTTTTCAGGTGCGGAATCGGAGGAAAGTTTGAAAGACTTCGGGAAAAATCGCGATGCCATGCGTTTGTGCCGAGAAGGTGAGTGTTTATCTTCTATAGGGCCAATGGAGTACTCGGGTTCTGTGGGGTTTGCACACACTTTACGAGCGCCGTCAAGAACCTAAAGTCTTGCGTTTAGAACTAGTCAGACCACTGTACATTACCGGATATACGGCTACAGCACCGACACACACGGGGTTCTGTTCTATAGGCTACAGCACCGACACACACGGGGTTCTGTTCTATAGGCTAGAGCACTGACACACACGGGGTTCTGTTCTATAGGCTAAAGCACCGACACACACGGGGTTCTGTTCTATAGGCTACAGCACCGACACATGGGGTTCTGTTCTATAGGCTACTACGATATGTTAAAAATATATCACCATTTTATTAAGATTATTGTTATAATTTCAGTCGACTTTGTAGTTTTTGTCTTACACAGTAAACGACTGCATCAGTGTCTTCAGAAAAGAAACATTCTTTAATCTTAAATGAAGTTGCATCAAATGTTTTTCTCATATTGTGCAGCCATAGTATATTTATTAACATATAGATTATGTATTTGTAGTTTATTATATATTTTCAAACAAAAAATCCAAATCTAATTATGTACTGGACATGAATGTCATTATACTCAGTAGCCTGCTAAAGCTAAAAAAAATGGGGGTGTGGATTTTAGAATGTTAAAAATGTAATGCATAAAATACAAACTTAATTCATAATTTTAATCATCTCTTGTTTAATCAACCACTGGGGGCCCACTTGGGGCCCACTTGTCCAGACCCAAAAAAAGATTACCCAATTTATTTTTAAAATCTCAAAATCTGACAAAATTCCACACTCATAGTTTCTTGCGACTGACAGAATGAGCATTTACATTGACTGTGGGATGAGCTGGTCTGTTTGTGCCATAGGGCTGACCACATGCTGCTGCTGTACGGTGTATTCCTCCTGTACTGTGTGACTATTGGGGTTAGAACAAGTGGATGACTACATCTCTCTCATGACTCACCAACAGATTTATTTGATGCCATTCGAACGTCCACACAACGTCCACACAACGTCCACACAACGTCCACAAAAATCTAACTATATCGTGATGATGCCATGGTCTTAAATCAAACATCAGACACGTTACAATCATTCCAATCAAAACCTTGAATACATTTTTATTTATGATTTATTCCTACAAAGGCCTTTGACGCTGACACTATTGTAACTAAATACAAGAACTAATTCTGCTTAAATGCCTCAATATGTAACCAGAGTTTCTGCTAGACTTTTATTTTGCCGGTCATCTTGGCAGTTCTGGTCATTAGTGACATCTACCGGCCACATGTTTTAAATTTGTCCAATGGCAGTCGAAGGCACTGGATTAATAATAAAATAAAATAATAAGCCTGCACATAAGTCAGTCAGTACAACAGGCACATATCGTCTGACCCACAGGTGATCCATGCTGCAGACTAAGTGTTCAGATGTGCACAAATGTGGTTCAGAATCCTGACATAAAAAGCGTCTGCTCGACAGAGTTCGTGTATTTATCACTACAGTACTGTGCACTGTTCACATTTAACACAACTGCTCTCGGGGCTCTCACCCTGGCTGTATCAGTGCATACCGGCAGCCATCACGGAGAATAAAAGTTACTCAAACCATCCAGACGTGATGTTCAAGTGCACCATGTAAACCTCAAACGCAGAACTTCATTAATGTTCATTTGACTAAATATTTGAAAGTTGTTTTGTAGGGTAGAACTCATCCTGTGCTTTGTAATGATCTTTTTTAAACATCAAAGTAGACACGTAATTATCGGCATACTGCATTTTTGGTCAGATAATTTATACAAAAATGTTAAAATCCATTAAACTTTCCCGTCGTTTGCATTTTAAAACGGCTAAATGTGCCGGCTAACGGAACCCCTGTATGTAACGAAGTATTTAACGTGTTTTTTCTCATCTCGTGCAAAATTCCGTTCACGCTAACAAGGGAGCAGACTAAAAACATAAATAGGTGAACTCTGAGTGGTTGTGGTTAACACACTTGTTAACTTGTGACGAACGGTAAGCACTTGTTCAGAGTAATGTTGGCTGTTGGGTTACTTGCTAATGTTTTGTACCAGCTTTGACATTACGCACATGTAGTTGATTGAGTTTACAGGACGAATGCATCAATATGAAATTCAATTAGCATTAACATTTGGGCTAAACCAAACAAATCATTGAATAAATAATGGCTCGTAAATGTAAATGTAAAATGATTTCACTTTTCAATATGGATTTTCTTTCTGTATTAGAAGTCATCTCTTTTGCACAAGTTAATGTCAACCTTGTGAATTCCCCTAGTTTCCAGTTTCCAGTATTCAAATCCTCCATAGAGATTATACGCACGATGGCACAGTGGTTAGCACTCCTGCCTCACAGCAAGAGGGTCCTGGGTTTGATTCCTCAGTCGGGACCCTTCTGTGTGGAGTTTGCATGTTCTCCTTGTGTCTGCGTAGGTTTCCTCCAGGCACTCCGGTTTCTCCTACCACTAAACACATGTACAATAGGTTCCCCACTGGGGCCAGGACTTCCCTTAAATGAGATTCTGAATCTCAGTGGGACTTTCCTGGTTCAATAAAGGTCAAATAATAAAATATATATCATTTCCACCAGTCTCAGGACTTCAGACATTTTGTTTGCAACATTAAAAATGTGTATTGTGTGTAATGTGTGTTGTTTGTAGCTATGCAAAGGTTTCTGGGAAGTGTAGTTAAGGACAGGTCAGATTCAGTCAGCCTGTGCAGTGGTCAGACTGAGACTGTGACTATTCCTCCCCAGATCATTCATCACTGCCACGGCCGAGGATGTGAAATGAACTGGCCTCTCCTTCCCTTTCTCCGTCTGTGTTTTAGTCCTGCTTCTGTCCGACTAGGCCTCAGCTCCTTATGCTACATAGACGAGTCACAAGATGTTACGTACATTTGACTTTCAGGTGAAATTACTTAATGCCATATAATCAATTAGATAATATCACCTGGTACATTTATATCACCACCTAAATTCTACAGATGCACTGATATTTGATAGGCTATGATTCTTATGTTAAATGAGAATAGAATAGAATTAACTGCTTTAAAATGTATTAATCTGTGAGTTGTGTGGTTAAAAATGATAAAGTGAGTTTTCTTGTTCTGTTTCTGAACTGAAATAATAGAAGTTATCCTTTTTGCTGAACAGGTCGACACTGTCAGCCGTCTGTATAGGCCAATACTGATATCAGTTAACCCTGTATAAGAGATGTTTCATGAAATGCTGTAATAACATTGTTACGTGAACATTTCCCACAAATTTAATCTGAAAGTCAAATATGCTCTTTTGTGCCTCGTTCTTGCTGCAGCTCTGCTCTGCCTTTACGTTTGACCTGACGTCAAACCAAAAGGAAATGAAGATTGAGAATAGTAGCGTTTGACCAATTCTCAGTGTTCTGTACACGTCACTGTGCCAGTTCAGTCCATACACTATGATGGAGGGCTCTAGCCAGACAGCACTACGCTCCCAAGTGAACACCACTAGTTTGGATTTGAGTTCAGTTGACCTTGCTTTTGCTCTGGCAAGGATATTTACTTAGCTTGGCACTTAGCAAACTATAATTGAATTGCTAAAAGACATACAATATAAGGTTGTATCAGGTTAAAGATTGAATAGAAAGCCACCAAAAACCACAGGATAGGGCTGCACAATTAATCACATTTGAATTGAAATTGTAGTTTGCAAATCGCAATGATGCAAATTTAATCTACTACCCATTGCACAAAGCTAAATCTATGTAAAAATCTGCTTTCCTTTTAGGGTTACCCTTCTCAAGCATGTTCTGAAAGGCATGTTATTCTTGTGGATTGTTTTAACAGCGCCAGCATCATATACACAACACAAAAATACGGAATCATTGTACAATATTCATGCCATGTTGATATTAGTTTCACAGTGGTTTTTAAATAAAACCAGGTGATAGTCATTTTTAGATCATAGTGCATTTTAAGAGATGTGTAATTTCACCTGAAAGATAAAACTTTTCATTGGAGAGAGCACTAAACCCATTCAGAATACATTGAAAGCGTGATGAAAAGGCCTTGTGATGTTGTGCTTTTAGCAGTATCAAACATTTTAAATCAGCTTATTACACACAGTACACAGGTTTTCATTCATGTGTTATCAAAGGTGATCCTATTGTTGTTTAATGCTAGAGGTCTACAGTTGGAAATAGGGCTACACAATTTTAATGGTCGCAATTAGCAAAAAAAAAGGCTATAAAATACTCTGACCTTAGATCTAACCTCTACATACATGTTCAGAAAGACATGTGGAAGTTTAACAGTTAATATTATGTATATTATACGTTCGGCCCTGCTGAGGTGTTAACACCTGGAAGAGGTACTATTTTAGTACCTGCTTCTCCCTGATTCCAAGTGAGCCGAGCTGACGCTAAAACAGATTGCCTGCCACTGATTGGCTGGACTGTTGGCTCTAAACAAATCATTGGCTGAGAGTTGTGGTGTCCCGCCCACATTAAGGGGGTACTTTTTTGTAATGGAAAACCCAACTGAGGTGGAGTAGGGCTGAGCCGAGTATGGCTGAGTAGGTACTAGTGGAGAAGGGGCATTAGTGACTTCAGACACTTCACACCTTTAGTAGCATCATTGTCATCAATTGGACTGCTTCTCCTCTCCTTGAGAGGGACCTCCCAAGGTATATCCTTTTAGCATGCTCTTGGTTAATGGCCCTCATCCCTTCAGTACTGGTTCGAGGATGATTGGAGAACCTTTGAAGGACCCGCTGGAGTGGACCACCTATTCTCACTTGTACATGCTAGTCTTATTGTGTGCATAGGGCAGATTCTTCAGGACCATCCCTAATTGAACAGTTTAGTTGTTTTCACAGTATACATTTTAGTACTTACCGTTATTTTTACTGTAACAAGCCAGTGTTTATATTAATAAAAGGGAAAATAAACAAGGATTATGATGAATACTGGATTAGATTTACATTGAATTTGTACTTAAGAAGGTTTTAGGAAGTACTCTGTCAGACAACAAATACAACGTCAACTGAAATCGTGATCAAATCAAATTGTTATATTTTCACCATATCTCCCACTGCCCACCCCCCCAGATTTGCACATCCCCTATGCACGTTTGCTCTTTAAAAATGTCTCAGTGGATACTACTTGGATGTTCTCTTGTTCCAGTATTAATCTTAACAGTTTTCTGAAGTGGGTTTGGACATTTTTTTCACAAAATAAAATGCACACACGGCTAACTGGTTACCCTATATTTTTGTGCAGACATGCCCATTTTTGGCCAGTGTCCAGCTCAAGATGACTTCTACCTGGTGATGTGCAGCCATTGCAGTCAGGTAGTGAAGCCCCAAGCCTTCCAAGCACACTATGGTAAGTATCTCTGATTCCAATATAAACTATGAAAGGGCATATGAGAACTCTAGTTCTCTTGTGTAAGCTGATTTGATTGCAACCCATGCTTATCCATGTAAATTTAGCCTTAATGCCACCGTACCAATACGTGGTTCGAAACTTTAAGGTGAACAAACGGTAAAAACCCAATTCCAAGTTATCATATATTTGCTGTGTGCAAAATTGTACTGTTGTGGTCCTCATAAAGGGTGACAGCACTTACAGTTGTCAAGGTCAGCCACTAGAGGGAGGCATCACGACAGATGGCTTTTAGAAATACAGGGCTCACTACTAAACATTGGTAATGTCTGTGAGTAGATTCATTTGAGTGTTTTTATTATTTTGACCTTTTTGTAGCCCTGTAAATCTGTGACCTAGCAATGTAAAAAATATTAGCACTTTGAGATTTCCTCGAAATGTAAAGTGCATTACAAATAAAATGTGTTATTATTATAATGGCATTAACGTCTGAGAGGCGTCCAGAAGTGCTCCGTAAACAAAGAACATGAAGTCTTTAACATGAAAGATGTAGTCTGTAAAGTTCCTAAAATGTAGGACTGTTATCTGTCATAATTATTAGTCCCTCTGGCCTCTACAGAAACATCAACTCAGACTTTGAACATTAGTAGTTGAGCTTTAGTCCCTCCCTTGGCCTCTACAGAAACATCAACTCAGACTACATTTTCAGATGAACTTACAGACCACGCTGTTTAAGCCGTAACAGTAACACACACAGTCACTCATTTGAATTTCAAATATGAGTATGCTAGTCTGAATTTAACTATACTGATGTTTTTTTTTTTGCATGCACCATTTCAACAAAGAGAAACTAATGCTCCACAACAATAACAGTTTTACATTCAGGCCAGTAAAGTGGTCTTGCTCAAGGACACAACATGAACTCAAACTGCCAACCTCCCAATTAGTGAACGTTTAATTGTCTAGTGTTTTCATTTGACTTAAATAGCCTTTTTTGGGGGGTCTTTAAAAGCACCCACAGTAGATTTTCTTCTGTTCATTAGTCACGCAGAATGATACAAGTGTAGGATTGCACCCTTTTGTGCTGTCACGTTGCCTTTTATCAGTCGTTCTCAAAAGCTCCGGCTGGAAATCAAACTCTTGACCTGTTGGCTGCTTCTATTTCAGGCTGTGTTGGCGTAGATCACAAAAGCTGCCTATTTGTTGTTGAAGAAAAGAGTACAGTAAAATGTATGCTGTCAGATGCCAGCCAGTCACTAAACACTCAATACTTACATAGTGCAGGAGTATATAGGGGCCTATTTAGTGCACTCAATTATTAAACAGGCAGACACTCACCCACTATTTTGTGGTTGCCGGTGATCACGTGACTCTGGCTTATGGGTGAGGAAAGTGGCTCGGCTGATAATGGTCTTAATTAAGAAACAAAATGCACTGGAGTGACTGTTTACTGAATTATACGCCCGTTTCAACCGTGTTTTCGCAAAGCATTGTGGTCTATATATGACCTTCTCAAGCCCATCAATGTCCTCTACTTTTTATAATGCATTGTGGGAAATTCAGACACTGCTACAAAAGTGTGACCACTATATAGTGCAACAACAACGGACAGAGCCATTGTGTCTATTCGCCTTATATTACATTTAGTGTGTATTGTGGGTCCTGGGGAAAGTGTGTTGTTATTTGGAGAATTGTTGAATGTAACTGCCCTTGTTGTTCTGGTATGACTAACCCTCCAGCTAGGTTCTGACATGATTATGGCTCAACATCTGGAGAAGGGTTACACACTGCTCTTTATAGCTTGCCCTAGAGGAGAGGTGTACAATGTGTTGGAGTGTGATACACGTTCTGACCCACTAGTTGAGAACAATCGGTCAAAATAACATACATTTCAAGTCTGACAAAAATAATAATAATTAATAATTCATCAATTTTATATAGCGCTTTTCACAACTACTCAAAGACGCTTTACATATTTGTATTATTCATTCACTCCAGTCACACTTGGTGGTGGTAAGCTACTATGTAGCCACAGCTGCCCTGGGGCACACTGATGGAAGCGTGGCTGCCAGTTTGCGCCTACGGCCCCTCCGACCGGGTTAAGTGTCTTGCCCAGGGACACAACGACAGTGTGCGCTTGAACGGGGGCTCGAACCACCAACCCTCTGGTCGAGGGGCGAGCGCCTACCCCACTGCACCAC
Organism: Philypnodon macrostomus; assembly: GCA_036025475.1. Lineage (NCBI taxonomy): Eukaryota > Metazoa > Chordata > Actinopteri > Gobiiformes > Eleotridae > Philypnodon > Philypnodon macrostomus. The sequence goes on from JAVQKC010018377.1 coordinate 9,003, forward strand.
TGCCGCCCGTACATCAGGACTAAACCAGGAAAAACTGTAGACGCCCGCCCGAGTACCACTAGAAACAGCCCATGTACCACCGCTGAACCCCAGTTTGAAAACCTCCGTCTTCGCTTGATAACATTGTTCAGTTTGTTACACTCCCAAATATAAAAATCGGAATTTTTTGGCCTTTATCTCTGTGTTTCCGTTGTGCGCGATATTTTTAATTGTCCATTGTTCAGGCTTTTCCGGCTGACTCAAAAATAAATAAATATAATAAAGATGAAAGTGAATTTGGGAACGCTCGGAGAAGGCTTTAGGCATTTTACAGTTTGTGTTTCTCTCCATAATTTTGTGACGCATTAACAATGGCTGCTGCGAGTGTGTGCTCCACAGCAAATATACCAAAGGGGAGGTCAAGGTGGGGTTCGGATGAGACAGAAAGTAACAGCATTTAGATTTATTGGAAAAAAGTTAGGCCCACATCCTCAACCTTAAGTGGCATTTTTGCCAGCATTTCTATAGAGTGCAAGACGTATACTGTGAGTTGTATGAAGAAATGGGAGATTTTCATCCAACAAAATAGTTTTAATAATGTCTCAGTTTGTGCACTGTTGATTTAAAACATTTTAATTTCTATTAATGAATTAGACTTGTCTGTTAAAAACTGTTTAAAGAGCAGTTAATTGTATCAAGGGACACACAGTAGCTCTTTATACATTATGTTCTCATGAGCCTGTTGCACCACATGTAGCTCAAGTGGTGGAATACTGGTTTGAACGATGCTCTAACCAACATCATTAATTGGCTTGTCACACATTCGGACAGGATAAAAAGAGCAGTTCCATCGAGGGCTGTGTGTGAGAAGTGGTCCCATGACAGGAGCTGTAGCAACAGAGGTGTCACAGGTGAGACGGAGTGAGTTTAAATAGGCCAGCTCCGTGCACATGGAAGGGAATCCAGAAAAACGGCGCTCAAGTTACATGTGCAAAATCTAGAAGCAGTTGAGGTTGTTTTTGAGTACATTAGAGAGAAAGCCCATGTTAGATACGTTGTAGATGTCAGATGTGTCAAGATTGAGATGTACAGAGGAGGGATGGTGAAAATATGGATACAAGGTTAGAATTCCAGATGGAGGCCTTGAAGTTGGTTGTTTGGTTGGTTGGAGAGAAGAGGGTGGAGGCAGGAGATTGACAGTGGTGAACTATGGAAAAGATTGCACCATTTTTACATATAACTCCCCCGAGTGCACTAACTGGGTCTTATATCACAATAACATGACACACATTGATTATTAAACTACTTTTTTCGACATCATCCTAACCTCCACCGTGGCTGACCCCTGACGAGTCTCTGCCGAAAGCCCGATACTGTTCTCTCATCTTGTGTTGTCACTACCCCCTGCTGCCTCCTTGATTCACTCTTGGTCGTTGGCTAGGTTTTGGATTTATTACTTTCGAGGCCGAACAATCAGTGGACCAGGCTGTCAACATGCATTTTCACGACATCATGGGCAAAAAAGTGTGTAGTTGTAGTTTTATTTTACCCTTCAAAATGGACAGAGGCTTGGGCGACGGGCCATTTTCATCAGTTGGTTTATCCGCATAGCACAGTTAACTCTTAACCATTACTAGAACAATTGGAGCCACTTTAAACAATGAAATTACCCCAGTTTTTGCCTTATCTTGGACTGTGTTCTTAGATACTGCATTCTGTTTAGTCGCTCAAGGCTTTGTTTAAAACGACCACTCCTTTGGGATGACATTTAAACATGATAAAAAATCTTCTAATTGAGAAAAACCCTCGAAAAACCACTGTTAAGATTTGACTGATAGCCATTATATAGAATTGTGTTTTAAGTCACCTGAAGGATTGGTCTATCAACTTCCTGTTTCTTTTGTGTTCTCTAATGTTTCGTTGGCAGGTCACTTACACGTCAACATGTTTATTTTAATTTCACCCTTTTTTATGTTTAAAAAATTACTAGTGACCTCAGTTTTTATGAATCTCCATACTGTGTCACCACAAACCCAACTGCAAGCCAAATAATCAAAACGCTGCTTCTTTATATAAGACACAACATTGGCTGGCACCAGTTACCGGATAATATTGACATATCTTGGTGTATTTGCTTTTACACAGAGCTGGCTCCAGATGGTTAGGGTGTAGATAGTGTCAGGTGAGCGGCCCAACAGGAACAAACAAGGATTTTACTACAGTCTAGAGCAATGGTGGGCAAACTTTTTGACTCAAAGGCCACATGGGGTTTGAAAATGTCCCAAGTGGGCCGGCTGAAATTGTATTGGAACAAAATCCAGCTGTACAGTAACCAGAAATAAACTAGAACTGAACTAGGACTAGGGTAGGTCAAAATCAGGGGTGTACCAGAACAAAATCGCGTCCAAACCAGGACTAACCCATATCTAAATGAATTTGAGAACCACAAAATACTGGTCTACCCCGACATTAACCCAGTTCTCTGTAAAACACATCCTAAATTAGTAGCTATTAAACTCCTCCTTTGAGACCTGTTAAAATAGCCCCTCTCTCTGCCCTCGGAGCGAGCTCTAATGATTTAAAGAAAATGGCCACTCTGAATCCACTCAGTCATATCACATTTTTTACATGTATCTTATTTCTGTTCGGCCTACGCTGTTACATAGAGACGGACCTTTTGAATTTGGTCAAGGTCATTGTGATACGTGACACTTTCAAATGGCATTTTTAGATCTGAACTCAGTCTCATATCTCCCCAATTGTACAGTGTGTCTAGGCTTGGAGAAATGTATGTTCAGTGCAATGGCAAAAATTGACATGTAATGGGACATTTGAACCGTTCACAGCCCTATAGACTTCAAATACTAAGCTTTTATTCCAATATGGCCAAGCGATTATTGTTGCCCTAGCCAACTCTAGAGTAGCCAGTTTCTCTGTATTGGGGCAAATGGCTAATCCTCCAGTTTGGTACATCCTGACCAAAATTCTGGCTCAAGTTCTGGACAAGGGTCACAGGGCAGAAGTAACAAAATTTACCCATGGTGCCTGATTTTGTATTTTTGTGGCTTTTGTGGCTTGTAGTGTAACAGAAACTCAGCGGGGAAGTGTTGGAAGGGACAAAATCATAAGCTGCAAAACCTACGACGCCGGTGTGAGCATTTTAAACTCTGTATAGGGGCCACACGCTCTACCGACTGAGCTAAACCACGGCCCACTCTACCCAAATTTTGTAAAAACCCCAATCTATGCAAACTTACATTTTCAGATTGACCAATTCTCCTTACATGTCTTCGGATGGTGGGAAGAAGCGGTATTATCTGGAGAGAACCCACAGAAACACAGGGGGGCCATGCAGACTCATTCTGTACCCATCACGTAAAAGAAAGTCACATTAGTGTTTCTTGAAGCGTGTTTGTTTTATAACCCAAACCAGTAAGATGCTTCACTGCCCCCCTTGACTTTGCCCTGGTTTTCAAGCTCAACATCCAGGCTTGACTTAATCCATTGTTCTTGACTTGACATTACCTTTACACCGTGGGACGTGAGGGAGAGATATGAGTTACAAAATTAGAAATTGGAGCACATCAAACCGTGCAACAAATCCCAGTTCAGTTGTTGGGGACTGTAGAGAAGTCACTGTATCCATCACCACCGAAGCTGAGATGCCCACGGGAGAGGCAGGCAGGCCAGGTAGCTGCCGGAAACCTGTGCATGTAATTAGGTCGACAGAGAAGGAAGACGGGACGCTACACCTTAAAGCGCCCAGGAATTTGTGATTCGTTTTTCCTCCTGCAAGGTGACCCCAATAACTCAGCCCCCCGGTCTATTTCTGGTTGGCTCTCCCTTTAGCAGCAGCCTGTGTCTCTGCTCTGGTTAACAGTGGGTAGCATTGCCTAGTTTACATACACAAAAGTTTTCTTAGAGGCTATTTATTTACAGATTATTTACTTTGATCCTTGCATCTTGAGCCTATTTAATCAGCTTAACAAAGGTGCAAAAAAAACACCAATATTGACCAAATAGGTGCCCAGAGTTAACAAACTGACCACACCTAGAGGAGAAGCGCAAACATTGTTCTGTAAAGCTTTTAGACAGTTTGAAACCAATTTGAAAAACAGAAATCGATATGTCACCAAATACACCACTGTATGTCCATGCTGGGCTTCCATAGCTGTTCACGCGTTAACCACTAGATGACAAAAACTATATTTGGAACCTACATGTTTTTGTGTGTTTCCATACAAGTCGTACCACACACACACTATAAGACTTTATTGATCGCTCACATTGGACACAGTATGAAGAGTCATGTTTTATTTCTGTTTTCTGAAACACTGTTCATTTTTACTGTCTGCATGTTTACCTTAAATTCTGTTGGATCTGAGATACAGATTTCCCGCTAAAACTTTATATCAAGTAAAAAGGCGTTAGCTGCAGAAAGGTAAGTCTCGACCTTAGATGTCCTTAGATACTGTAAATAGGATAGATCCAAGGACTGTTCTGTGTTTCTCAGGTACAGTTCAAACATGAAGACTTTCTTTAACTATTTTCATCGTTCATATTTTGGTAGTTTTGAATGTACACTTTGGTACCTGCGAAACACAGTTGTAGATCCTCTCTGTTAGTCAGTACTGTTAGTTTTCATATCTGACACTGGCCCACATAACTTAAATATAATCGTTGATACTCAATGGCGAGGCAGGTCAGGTGTATGTCTGTGTGGGACTATAGCGGCCTGTTATCGGTGTTACCAAATGTGCCCTCCTTGTCCTTTGTCCAGGTGGAAGTAAAAAAAGCAGAGCCTCGTGACAGTAAAGCTCCAGGGCAGCTCGGGTCGGGGCAGTGGGCTCCCAGGGGCATCCTCACTGCAGCTAATGGTTGGACAGCACAGCCTGCCGCGGGCTGGACACAGCCGTACGGGCCACAGGGTGAGTGGGCACCGGGCCAAAGGAACAACACGAGGCAAACCTGGTTTAATCAAATGACCTGCTTTACATCCGACCTGCTGCTCGTACATGGAGATAATGTGAGAGATCTGAAAGATGGAATGAATGCAAAAAATCAGTGGCTCTAGAGCAGTGATTCTAAAACACAAAAGTGGGTCACCACAGATTTTTGTTGGGTCACCAAACTGAATATTTTGGGGGTATATTTTGCACGCACGATAAAATAGACGATGTAAGAAACCGAATCATAAAGAAACCATTAAATCAAAAATAAGACACCGAAAAAAACCCACCCAGCTTAATACAAAAAAAATCACCTAATAGAGCCGATTATAATGAATTAACATAACATGGATCCCCAGAATAAAAAGATTGAGGACCACTGCTCTGTGCTATAGACCAGTCCATTTCTGCCACTCTCCGGCCTGCAGTACAGGACCGGTGAAGAGGTTAAATGCCACCCTGATTTGCAGTGTCCTTAGCTGCTTCTGAGTCACCACAGCCACTTTACTGTTACTTTCAGACCTGGCAGACTTTTACATGGTGGACCAAAAATAAGCCTCCTTTGGTCCCACAGTGCGGAAGGGAGGCGATCCCAATATTTTTAACATGTTTTAGTTGAATGTTGAAATCATTATTCAACAATTCCTGTTTTTGTATAAAAAGGAAAATGAGTAACATGAGGAACATTGGAGTTGATGTAACTGAATTGGTAGTTTTTATGAAGACACTAATTGCAATAGTCTTATACAAAAAGTCAACTAACATCGTGATCTTGGCTTATTGAATAATGTGATATGTATTTTATCACCCACCCCTACTTTCTCTCTAAGTCTAAACTGTGAATATCGTTGTTAAACTGATATATCAAATTATATTAAAAAATGAATCGCTCAGCTCTGCATATGAGGAATGTTTCTGTGTTTGAAACTCATCTTAGGGCAGCTTACAGGGGAAAGTACAGCGTATCTCTGAGACAGATGGCCAGAATAAACCTGCGTTTGACTTGTTAGATGAGGTCTGAAAGAGATGTGCAAAGAAATCATGCCTACAAATCCCAGACGTGTTTTTATAACTACATTTTCTTTGTTGATCCCCTGTAGGAGTGTGGGTATCGACCACTGGCCAGCCCATAGGTGAGTCTTTGTAATCATTCACCTATTACTGATTGTGTATCTGTTCTATTGGTTAACCATGCATTGATCTTACTGCAGATATGTTTGGTGTGAGATTATATGTTTATCTGGAAATGCTGGTTGTGTCAGGGCCTCTCGAACGGTGCAGGTCCATAGACAGTGAGTGCGTGTTATCTTTGAAGCTGCTGATAATGTGCTTCTTGAGACAGATGGCAGCCTTGAATGGATTCTGGCCTCCCTCTGCTATTGGTCAGGCTCTGCTTCCTATCAGCGGCTCAGGTCAACACCCAGAGCTCTGCAGTGTCAGCCTGCTGTTCACCCACTAACGCCTCGAAAAGTCAATACTGTGTAGTACTCGTGTAGAGCCCTTTTAGATATACAATTGTGGACCAACATATATTTAAAGTGTATATATATTCATGTGTTTGTAGTTTTGACATGGTTTGGTGTGTTGTTGTCTGTGTTAAGCCTTTGATAATGACCCATCAGGGGAGAGAGAGATTCCAACGTTCCATCCATAAGACTTTAGTAGAATCATGGTGGTTCCTCTACCGTGATGTCACACAGCTGGATGTTTTTGGGTATTGGGAAGTCAAACCAGTCATATGCACTAGCAATTGATGGACTACAACTGTATTATGTCAGTGGCTGGACAGCATTAGCACACGTCTCTGTTCATACGGTCTTCGTTTACTTCCTGTAGTCATCGTCAGACGCGTCACGTGATGTGACCTGTGCCGACCTTAAAACAGTGAATGCTCGACTCGTACAGAACATCAAATAAATGTTATACCACACAATGACCGGTGCACCGGCCGTTCAGACTATTGACAGTACATTGCTAAAATACACGGTTACATGAATGCATAGTAAAGTAATAACTCGTATACAGTCTCTCCAAACATACATTATTATTATTAGTCTTCCAGTCTTTCGGCTTATAGCTCATATAAGCTTCAACCTCTATATAATCTATATGGCGTATGATTAGAACTTTTGGGACTGAACATCCATCCATCCATTTTCTTCCGCTTGTCCGAAACCGGGTCGCGGAGGCAGCAGTCTAAGCAGGGAACTCCCTCCTTCGACCACCGCCCGATCCACATTGCACCAGCCCTTTATGGTACCTCCCGCGGGTGGTGGGTCCATGGGAGGGCCTGACAGTGTGTGCACGGGCGGGGACTCGAACCACCGACCCTCCGGTTGAAGGGCGAGCATCTACCCACTGCACCACCGCTGCGGCTACAAAAAATAAATCATTCACCCATTCATTCTTTCATTCAATTATTCTAATGTGAATATATGTGATTTTTCAGGAGGTTATGCTCCCGCGTTGACGGCCGCTCGGGGGACCCCCACACAGCCTCCTTCACCGTTCAATGCTTTTCTGGTGACTACTCCAGCAGCTACCTTCACAGCACCTCAGGGCTATCCTCAGCAGGGCTACAGCACAGCGCCCCAGTTCGGTCAGTAATACTCACAGTAACACTTATATTATACAGTACATCACATTAGGCCCGGGCCAGTGAGTGAAGTACAGTGTCCTACATGAATAAAGACATAGCTGAGCTGGAGCGGACAGGCGTGTTGGCCAGGGAGGAGCCTCCAGCTTATCTGAAACGGGCAGGGTGACTTCAGGGCTTTTATCATGAACTGAAGACTCCTCAGCCTTTGTAGTGTTGAAGAATAATGCCTAAACTAGATAGAGTTCAGTGTGATGGAGGATTGGTACAATGTGCTATACCCTTAGTATATTAGAATCCTCCAGAATATGCACGGGCAGAAGTGACCAGACTCTTTCCTTAATACAGTCACCAAAATGAATGAGAAGCTTCAACAACAGCGTTCGTCTTGTGACCCCCTCAGATATTTATAAGTGTTGCACATTGTAAACGGTGTACATCAGCAACATCTGTTTACAGTTGTGAGATGATGTGTGGTTGGTTACTTCACGAGATGTTGCTGAGCTTGTGAAATGAACTATTGAGGCTCTAAAATGCAAGAAACTGGGCTCTCTGCAAGGATTTACTACGACGTTGTTATACAGTATTTTTCCGAGGCTTGCTTCAGATATGATTCACATATTTTCTGATTCTTTTGCGACTTGACGGCTAATCCTACACCTTTAAACCTCTCCGGGGTCTCGGGTACAAAAGTGCTTAGTGTTTACTCACCCTGTACCACTCCACCATGTCAGCTAAAATATTTTATTTTGTATTTTTCAGCAAGTTACAGTTTTGCCACTGCGCAGGCCGATCAGTTCACAGCACAGGTGCCCCCGCCCCCCACCACTCCCGGGACAGCTCCTCTGGGCTTCGCGCCGGCAACAACGCCAACTCAGGACTTAAGCAAAGCTCCGACTGGTCAGGACTTCCCTTACAGCCAGTATGGTAAGACGGGCATCGTGGAGACATGACTTGATTAGTTACAAACAGTCCTGGTAGAATAGAGTTTCAGTCCATCTAGGCAAGCTGCTGCACATGACCCATTGCTGAGATGACACTGGTGCTCCTTGTGCAGGGTTATCAGTGGTCGTTCAGTTCTGGGCTTTAAAACGTTGAACGTAGACTTGACTTAGATCATCCTGCCGCGCACTGTGTTTCAATCTGTTTTGCTGTTTTTGATTTCTACTAATTAACTGAAACTGACACCACACATTTATCTGTCTCTGTGCACAAACCTTAATTCTGCCTGAAGAGCTGACTGAGTACATTTTGTTCTCAAAGACATTCATTTTTGTTTCAGGGTTCCCACACATCATCCAGAATACTACAATTGTGTGAAAAATTTTTATAATCTGGAAATCTTTTTGTAAAACCTTCAGATATTCTCACTGGGTTTTGACGGTTTAATACTGAACAGTGACCATCACCTGAACTGATTTTACTGAGTGGTTGTATGTGGCACACTGGGGCTCAAGCAGAGCATGTATTTATGAGTTGTATACATTGGATTTGCGAATGCAGTAGAAATACACATCCACTTTTTTAGATTCTCTTTTTGTTCTGTTTCACTGAGTAGGCAGATTTGATCAGATGTGACAGAACACTTCATAATAGTCGAGCATGTCTGCATTAGCGTGACCTAAAGCCTACTGTGTAGAAGAGAGGTAGACTCTAGTGAGTGCTCCTTCAGGCTGCGTTTAACAGTCTGAGCAAGTCCAACACACGTTATCATCCACTTTCTTCTGCTTATTCATGTTAGGGGTCACGGGCGGGTGAATTTGGCCAGTCAGTCACAGGGCTGTCTAAATCTAAAACTGTAAATTAAATATGGAACATTATATTTTTCTTTTAAAGTGGGAACTCTGATCATCTGACGCAGAGAGGCTTGTTTGTGCCTGTGCTGCAGAGCCATACTGTGTACTCAGGCAGGATTAAGAGTCCATGCTGTGCTCACAAATGCATCCTGGAGGTTTTCATCTTCATCTGAAATCTAAATATCTCAGAATTTCTGTAAAAACCAACCAGCCTGTACCAGAAAGCGCCAGGTCTCATTCAGCCTGTCCTTTCACTGACTGTAGGAACGAGCAGACAGATGTTCATTACAGCCTCATTCACAGACTTGGCTCCTGTTTGAGGCTCACAGCTGCACATCCTCAGGTGCCTCCAGATCCTCCATCAGCTTCTGCATTCAGCCAGCTTCAAAGTGTCTTTTAATGGACACAAATCTCAAATCTAAAAGTAAAAAGGCAAATGGAGTAATCTATGAATTCATTCACAATGTGTGGCACATTAGTTTGATCACGCTTGTAGAGTTTGATCAGGGGCAAGAACATTTCAGTGGCTTTGTAAGTTGTACTTTTGAGATGAATTCTAAAAATACTGTTAGACGCCTACAATCAGAGAGTTTATTTCCTATGGCTGTCAGCGCACTCTCCGTTTGGAGAAGCAGACAGGAGCAATATCACAGACACTAAACCATGTAAACAGTATATATCAGTGACCTAGGCCTTCAGACACTCATGATAAGGGGAATAGACCTGGAGGGGGCTGGTTCTCCTTCAGTCATTACGGGCAAAAAAAAAAGTAAAACTAACTCGACCAAAAAGAGTATTAAGCGACATAAACCACCGATATTGTGCGTATAGCTAACTACTGATGCAGTTTGACTTAGCTATTGCCCAATCATCGGGCCTGGATAAGGTCACGTGACCAGGCCCGTTAGAAGGCGCACGGTGACACCAACTTCAAATCTGATTGGTTGAAATATTAACAGTGACTATATCTGCCAATGTGGCAATTCAGTGTAGTGCGCCAGTAAAACTGATTTTGAAGGGCCTCTAAACCTTTTTGACTTTGACCCTGCCTAGCAACAAAGGGTAGCTGAAATGTGGTTATAATGCTCTTATATGAAAATACATGTCTGGAAGCAGGCCTTTCATCGGAAAAGCTACGAAAGGAAGCAGACACACCATTGGGAAATATTTAAGTATACATGAACAAAATATAAAGAACATTAGCCAATGAGTTAGATTATTTTTAAGCCTGCAGAGAAGGCTTTGCAGGCCCTGACGGCCCACCACTATATATATATATATATATATATTTACATTTCATCGTGCAGGGAAACATGTTTCCTACTGTGCATATGACAATAAACACTTTGAATCTTGAATCCTTGATAAGACATGAATACGTTTTACTAGGCCCTGTTCGATGTCATTGCGTCTGCGTGTTTATACGGAGTCTCTCCGACAGGTTTCACACAAACGTCTTTTTCACAAAATGCTTGGCTTTGACTCAATGTGTCTGAAACAATGAAACGCGTGAAGCCACAGACATGTTCCGTTATAAAAGTGCTTAGCTCAAGCTGCTTTCCTTTTGCCACACCCATAGCAAGCTGTCAATCATTATTTTGAGTTGCTTTTGATCATTTAAAGGAGAATAAAGAAAATTCATAGCTTTTAAAACGATGTAATACGCTTTTTATAAAGATATGGCTGGCATGAAAACAGACAGGCATGTTAGCTTTATAACAGGGTTCCCACGTGTCCTGAGAAATAGTCATTTTATTTTTGTCCCTTCTGGGCTACAGTCCGTAAGATCACCCTTATTGTCATTGCTATCGGCGACTCAGTGTGTATTTGATGCATATGAGTATCATCAGCTGAATATGAAAAGGTAAACTGAATGTAGAGCAGTGCAGTTAATGAGGTGTCCAGGTCTTTCAGAGAGGATTATGGCAAATCTAACTTTAAAGCTGTGGTTAATTATTCTTTCAAACCAGTGGGAACCCTGTGTAACTGATACTTCCATTCCCTGTCCGTCCATAATTGTAGCTGTAAGTAAAGAGGGTAGTGGTCTGACAGTAGCTGACAGTAGCTGATTAGCAGTGATCCTTGGTTTGCTCGTCTCGTCCCGATAGGCCTCGGTAACTACCCCCAGGACCCCTCCGCCTACGGACCCACCCGCCCCACTCACAGTTATGGTCAGGAAGAGCAGGGAGGCTGTAGCGCAGGTAGGTGACAGCACTTCTAAAGTAGCAGTTTCCTTTAGATTTTCATTTAGACAATTCAGTCACATTTGATATTTTTGCTTTGTGTTTCAGTATTTTGCATGTACATTTTTGCCTGTACATACAAACTACATTCTTGTGTAGTGAAACGCAGCCACTCTCTCCCGCTCCTTAACGCTTGAGCTCTTTTGAAGAAAGATGATTTGCCTGGAAGTGTGCGTTGAAAAGCCTTGCCCCCCCCCCGCCCTGACTGGCTGCGGGTTCACTATACCAAGAGCCCGTTCACATCAGTGCCCTCCTGTCTCTCCACTTTCTGTGTGTTGCTTTGCTGATTACTAACTGAAAGGATGATCTAATTGTCAGACGTTTGCTCACGGTTGAGTTGTTTCAATGCGTCATCATTCTTCATTATTTTTTTTCCCCCTTGTCTCCATGTTTTAGCAAAAGAGCTGGCAAAAGAGCTGGCAAAAGAGCTGGCAAAAGCAGGAAGAACTAAGTCAGGAGAAGATGACTTTACATTTCAACCAATATTTATTTCTCTATCTTCTTTGGGATTACCATCTTCCAGAAACCTCAATACAAATCCCCTATTCTTTCTGGCTTTGAATGGGTTGATCAACAGCATATTTTAAATGTATTAAAAGATGCATTTGAAGCTAATGTATTATCTGTAGTAGACGTGTGTGCACAAAAACACCAGTAATACATTTTGACGTCAATATATTTTATCCTGTGCTCCCTGTATATTTAAGCGAAATGGCGCCATCTACTGTTCATAGAAGGTGCATGCGGTAAAATGCAGTAAAAAGTATTTCCTCAGCGAAACTAAATATAAAATCTATTTATCTTTTTTATCTGCACAGTTTACTCAAAATGCAAGAATTCAGTGAGAAAAATCCACCATGAACCTTTAACATCGGGCGAACGATGGCGCTGCTAATCTTTTTATTGGGTTGTGACCGGACTGGTATTGACACATGGACCAAAGACAAAAGAGGTTTGGTCTCAACAGCTGTTCACTCGCAGATCTCCTTCGATTCTCAGATCCACGGCTGGAAAGGCCGACCGAGCGCCAGCACCATTTTCACCAGGACCACTTCTTTATATGGTTTGGGGGGCGGGGGCCTCTTCATTGCTCGTTAACGATATAAAAACCCTTAGAAATCACATAATGTCTGATTAAGGTGCCAGTGTTTATATAAATGCTGTCAGTCTGAGGCTTTGAGGACACGAGTGAATAACTTTGAGACAAAGCCTGTAAAGAATTCACTAAAACTAAAGTTCTTAGTGTGTTTTCTGTATAAAACAAATGGTGGATTTTTCCCATTGAGATCTCATTAAACATTTATATATAACCTGCATCTATATAAACGTCACGTATGTGTTGTTCATACCGTACCAATCCAGCTCTCCTTCTCATCCTCTTGTCTCCTCCAGGTTACGGGCAGGACTTGACAGCGTTCACTCACAGTTTCGCGGACCCCACGCAGCCCGCCGCCTCGTACGGGACGCCCACAGCACAGGCCCCCGCGGGCGCCCCTCAGCCCGCCACCAACGCCTTCGGACGGGGCCAGAACCACAACGTACAAGGCTTCCACCCCTATAGACGCTGACCATACGCCTCCTCTGTAGGCGGCCTAGTTGTGTAAAGTTCAATTAACAATAACTTAAAAAAAAGAAGTCAGGGAAATGTGTTTTATTAAAAATGTAGATCGTTCTTTGAAATGAACTTGCGGGCCACTTTATTAGGTACACCGGATGCAAAAGGTAAAACGACCTCTAAACCTGCTGAAGTTCAAATTGAGTCTCAGAATTAAGTGATCTGCAACTAGTCTCTGGCTTCAACGTGGCATTTTCACCCACAAAACCCCCGCTCACTGGATATTTTAAGTTTTTCGACCATTCTCGGTAAACTCTAGAGATGGTTCTGTGTGAAAACCCCTGTAGATCGTCAGGTTCAAAAATATTTAATCTACATTTGTACGTTTGAACTTTAGCAGGTTTGTCCGCAATGTGATTTGACTATTACATTTTTGCATTTATAAGCAATAGAAAACCTTATCATGCCTAATATTGTGGCCGGGCGCGCGTATGTTGAGTGCACAGAACTGTTTTTTGTCATGCAGGGATCCAGACAATTTCAAAAAAGGGTAGAAAATAATCAGACGAGAGAAACTTGAGCCTAGAGAAGCTTTTATCCCGTTCCCTCTCCCCATGTTTTATAGTAGAACTACTGCAATAATTTTGATTGTCTGGTCGAACACTCGCACAGAGAATATATGTGAAGAGACTAATAATGATAATAAAATGTATGTATATTTATGGTGGACACAAGAGAAACAGGGTCTCAAAGTTTTCTCAGCTTTAAATTCTAGGGACTTTTATTTGGTGACGTTTGTTTACTTTCTGAGCCTTTCACGTTTGTTTAAATTGAGAGTATGAGAATATATATATTATACAAAAAACTGTGCAATTTTTTAAAAAGAGAATTTTGTACGATAAATGTACACGGCTTGTTTTTTATTTCAGATGTAGATTCCCTCAGGTGGCTGCTGTCTGGGTGCATTTGGCACTTATGCAAAAAGACAAAAAAGGACATTATTTAAAAAATAAATGTTTTAAAAAAAAGACATTGTTGTGGTCGTCATTAAAGGGGCCCTATGTCCCCTTCACAGAGCGCCCCCTACAGTTACCCACAGAAAAAACACGAAGAATATAGACTTTTTATACAGACTCTAGACGATCATAAAATCATAAAGCTACTGTTCAACACAAAAACACCAGGTCTGCGTCAGTATCACATCTGTTTATTTCTTGGATCTCTCTGTAAAAGCCTGTTTAAAAGCCATTTGTGGTTTTGGCGAGACCTGTGACTTGACCCGAGACTTCCAGAGACATTCATCCTATAGCGAGGAAGCTTCATTCACCCCACAACAACTCATTGAGGATCACACGGACTCTGAAGTTTTGTTAAAGTAAAAAGCTGCATAGTGCCCCTTTAATGTAAAATACTTTGTAGCAACAAAGAAACACTGAGCACAATATGTGAAGATTAATCCTTTTTCAAGAACAACATATACAAAATAAAACTGTTTTAATTCAATGTTGTATTAAGCTTATCCTTATAGATCCGGAATGTTCAAAACACCAGCGACTGGAGCAAAAGTGATAAAATAATTCTGAGCAAACAATGTCAAACAATTGTCAACATTTCTGTGAGGTCCAGTAAAATCTAAATCTATCATTCCGCCTCCTGTTACTAATGTGTACATTAATTAAACATACAATGTGAGGTACATTCACTAATGTTTCCTACCCAGGCTCTGACATCACCTACATGTAGAGAGTGGAGGGACTTTGTCAAAACCATCTAATTCTAGTTTCTCCATTGAAAATGTATTATGCCTCCATTCCGGGATTTAGAACATTCTGTTTACAAACTCTGTAAAGGTCTATACTGTTAATATGTTAATATGTGGTAAGTAATAAAAAATACTATAACGTCATGAAACCCTCTGCCAGTGCCCGCATGAAGGCGCTAGAGAGTTTTGGAGGAAAGCACTTGTCACAAACCGTAGAAGAGCAACGTTGCATCAGATATTCTACAAGATGCAGAGATCATTACAGACGCAGTTTCTTTTACAAATGATTGCATAATAGTCCATAATAAGATACAAAAAAAGACGAGTTACCTTTTTAATCCCAGTAGTTCTTCTCTTCCAGATGAAACCAGACCAAGGAAACAAAACATGTGCTGCCACAAAATGAGTAATCTCTAGTTTCTGAACGAAGCTCGGAATCTCTCCTGAAAAAAAACAGTCTCTGGTTGACTTTTGATTTCCGTGTTGCTCACATTAGCTTTAGATACTGTACTGTCATTCGAATAACACAGTTTTAAACGCGCTGCTAACAAGAGGAGGACTTTCCCAACGAAAAGACTCACGTTTCATTGTATTTCCAGCAAAACGTGTGAGTTTTATGATTCATGTTGACTTTTGGACAGAGTTGTTCTTATTTGTTATTTTTATACAGCCGGCTACAATGAGGTGAGGCTTTTTACTAGGCTACAAAATGTATGTCAGTAGATCAATACATGCATCTAAATGAATAAACTCATATATAGCTACACGTACCAGATGTCTAGACCCAAAAACTGGGTTATATTGACTTTTTTCCCTCAAATCATGGCGCGGACAAAAAGCGATAAAAAGGCTTTCTAAAAATTCTTAAAATCTTCTCTCATGTAGTTCACATTACATGAAGATATACTCAATTATCCCATAAAACAATGAAACACATGGATCTGCTGACACCCTAACGTCCTTAGTTGCTTTTGGTCAAAATGGAGACAACTGGGACAAGGTTAGTAGGAAAATAACTGGGTCAAATGAGCGTCCCATCCTGAAACTATTGGGACCTGGGCCTGAGCCTGAACATGGGACTCCAACATGTGTTGATAAGGCACAGGAGGCACATGGGATCAGCTCTGAGCAGGTCTGCTGAATCATGTCTGCTTTTCTGAGAAATGTAAAGATCTGGTTTCTGAACATGACACCCTGTTACACTCTTCTTCTTCTTTCTTCTTTCTTCTTTCTTCCTCCTTCTTCTTCTTCCTCCTCCTCTTCTTCTTCTTCCTCCTTCTCCTTCCTCTTCCTCCCCTTCTTCGTCTTCCTCCTCTTCCTCCCCTTCTTCGTCCTCCCTCCTTCTTCCTTCTTCTTCCTCCTCCTCTTCTTCTTCCTCCTTCTCCTCCTTCCTCTTCCTCTTCCTCCTCTTCTTCTTCCTTTCTTTCTTCTTCTTTCTTCTTCTTCTTTCCTTCCTTTCTTCTTCTTCTCCTTTCTTCCTTCCTTTCTTCTTCTTCTGTAGTTTCTGCATTAGCACAGCAGAGCTTGCACATCACTTTTAATGTGAGAATGGTTAAAGGGGCTCTATGCAACAAAAACAAAACTAACAAAACTTCAGAGTCCGTGTGATCCTAAATGAGTTGTTGTGGGGTGAATGAAGCTCCCTTGCAAGGATGAATGTCTCTGGAAGTCTCGGGTCAAGTCACAGGTCTCGCCAAAACCACAAATGGCTTTTAAACAGGCTTTTACAGAGAGAGAATCTGAGCAGACCTGGTGTTTTTGTGTTGAACAGGAGCTTTATGATCGTCTAGAGTCTGTATATAAAGTCTATGTGTTTTTTTCTGTGGACAGTGGTTTTCTCTGAAACTGTAGGGGGCGCTCTGTGAAGGAGACATGTGACCAAACCAATTAAAAGTTGCATAGTTCTGTTAATAAGCCATAATTCAGTCCAAACTTTTGACCGTCACCAAGGCAACTAACCATTGTACATATCTTTTAAAGTGACTGTGATTCTTGTCTTTCAGAACATGATTGTAGGGGTTAAATCTACCAGGTAAGCACATATATTTTTGAAAACATATATTGCTTAAAAAAATCCCAATCTGATTTCAATTAACTGTGCAGACCTAACCTCAAGTACATCTACATCTATGACCATGCAGTCCTATTTTGACCCTGGTTCACAGTAGTCTCCAGTGATAAAATGTAGAGGAACAATGTTACATTCAGCACCATCACGATACAGACGTTAACACACACTCGAGGCACATAGACATAGACAGTAGTCCACAAGAGATCCTCGAGACAGAAGGGTTAGCCCGTTACTAAGAGAACGTCATGAAGCAGCCTAAGGACCTGTGTCCAGAATGTGGACGACATGTAGTTAGTCTAGATGGAGTTCGGTGTGAGTTGATTTTGCTGTTGAGGACTGGTTTTATATATTTTTGGAAGGTTTTGTAAGTCCTTTGGTGTTTTTCAGGGTGTGTAGTTTGGTCCAGAGTGATTGAACAGTTGATGCAAAAGGTCAAGAGGCTCAAAACTCAAGGAAGCGCAAGAGACGTCCAGAAAAGGTGAGTCCAGATGTCAATACATCAGTGTTTTCTAACTGGTAAATAGAAGATTTTTAACAAAAACATTACAAAAAAATTGAATGTTTCATTGCTGTGCTCATTTGAAAGTCATAAAAAAGTAATTATTAGGTCAGTATCAGGAATTTACATCGACACGAGTCAACTGTCCAAATGCTGGAAGATTTTGCATTTTGCATTGCCATGTTAGTGTGCACCCTTTTTTGTATAGGCTAATTTTGACGAGTTAAATTAATTACATTTTTATTTTTATTTATTTATTTTTATTATTATTATTTTTTATTATTATTTTTTTAGTACATTGGGGATTGATAGTCTGCAAACTGTCGAGAGCTGGATTCTAATATTTCGACGAGTGAATTTGTATAATCAGGGGGAAATACAAACAAATACACTATGACCAAAAACAGATACCCAAGTTACAAATAAATCCCGGCTCGTAAACCCACTGATTGGCTGGTATTGTGACTCTGTGGCCAGTGAGCAAAAAAATCAAGCCCTGGGTCGTAACAATGAGGAGCAACTAAGATTTTCTATAGCTTTATCATACATGCTGTATTTATATAAAGTGTACGTTATAGACTTGAAGACTGGAGGAGCGAGCGAGTCATTTGACATTGACCCGAGGTTTGAACTCTGCTCTGTGACATGTGGTACGAGCTGGAGCGAGTGAGTGACCAAGCTTCACAGAAATAACCATAGACTTCAAACCGTCCCGGCTTCGTTTTGATAAGTCCGTGGTGTTTGTACTGGCTCGGTGCTGTCATATGAAGCAGTCGGATGGTGAATATCAGTTCACAAGAAAGTTCCCCGAAAATGCTCGAGTCAAACGTACGATCACACGCTCCATTGAAATGATGGAGTGACTATATTTTAGAGCCTTGAATAAGAATGTGTCGTGGATAAATCAGTGTTAGTATCTGCCTCTCTTGCTGCCTCAGGTCGTCACTGTAAATGAGAACATGTCAATTGACTTACCTGGCTAAATAAAGATACAAAAAAAGTCACATTTTGGTCATTATTTCTTTAATGCAGTCTGACTTGGCTGTGCTGATAATAGTGGTTATCAAATTGTGAGGGCTTTTCTCACGCTAGGCGCTCGTCCTTCAACCAGAGGGTCGGTGGTTCGAGCCCCCGTCCGAGCGCACACTGTCGTTGTGTCCCTGGGCATGACACTTAACCCACATTGCCTATGAATGAGTGTGGTTGTGTGATTGGTGTTTGGTGGTGATCAGAGGGGCCGTAGGCGCAAACTGGCAGCCACGCTTCTGTCAGTGTGCCCCAGGGCAGCT
>JAVQKC010018416.1:0-16854 GCA_036025475.1 Philypnodon macrostomus
CACGTTAGAGGCTGTCAAATATACCTGACCTCCCAAATTCAATTCAAAATGGCCGTCTTCCTGTTTGTTGTAGGGTGGGGTCATAATAATATTTTATGTTGGGTACACTGTGGAGAATCACTGTACCAAGTTTCATTGCTCTTTGTCAAAGTAAGTGTGTCCAGGGTCCCATAGGGGTCATAAACATGGGGGCGCTATAGAGGCATTCTTTATTTGACCTCTGTAATTTGCATGTACATTAAATATACACTAGCCCGGATCAATGTGCCAAAAGTCACGCGATTTTGTTTATGTTCAGCAGGATTAATGGTTCATTTAAAGTGCTTCAGGGCATTAAATAGTTAATTAACTAATTGTCATTAATATATGATATGTAACTGTCTAGAAAAGAAAAGATCCCACAAAGACTTTTTGAGTTATTGCGTTCACAGTTTCCGGCAGTAATTAATTAATTACTTAATTAATATTCATTGTAGAAATACCAAAATCAATCCAGTTTGGTGTCTTTATGATAGGTACCTTTGTACAAAAGTTGAAACTGATCCAAAGTTATTTTTGGAATTATTGCGTTCAGACATGGATCTTCAGACTTGATTCCATAATATTGTCGTTTCGCCGATATAATGACTAAAACCCTTACCTTGTCTCTTCAAGAATTGTAGAATTTAATATTAGACCATGATGCTATTGAACTGTAATACATTTCCTCAAGGTTAACTCACCGTCAAAATCGCCATGCCTCAAAAATAACATATCACCAAGATACACTCCAGATTCTTCATCACAGTGGGAATTAGAAACCTTAACTGAACCTGACACTACCTGCGACGTTCCCAGCATGCATCTCTGTTCACTCCTACCCCTCCTTCCCTTCATTGTGGCTTCCTTCCTTGACTTTCATTCTTTTATTCCTAGTATTTCTCTCCTTCACTAGCTTCTAATCTAAATTCTGTCCTCTGATCAGCGAACAAGGTGAATCGCTTCTTCGCTTCTCTTCCCTTCTCCCTTTGCTCTCTGTCTTCTTCCCTATTGCCTTGGCTCCTTCACTCGTGTTTAATTCTTAGCCTGACTTCCGGCTAAATCACTTGGATCTTAATAAGTTTGAGGTTGTACAATCGATCGCCACCTTCTTGAACACTACGTAGTGTCCATTCCCGTTTAGACCTCCGCAGTACCCTAAACCCTGGCTTCCTTCCCTTTGTTCTTGTTTCCTCTTCTTCTCTGTCCATCATTTAGTCTGGCTCGGCGTTTTTTGCCTGGGTAGAAGAAGGCAGCATTGTGCCCCAGGGATACACAGTCTTAGCTTGTCCACTCCAGGCTGCGTTGCCAAGTTTGTTAGCACAGCCTGGAGCGGAGTGTGTATATGTTTGTGTGTGTGCATTTGCATATTTAAAGAGTGCACAGACCCAACTTTACACACTGGGAAGCTCTTTCTCCCGTTACATTGTGTCCAATTAGCTGATGATCCATTTCACCTCAATCTAGCCTCTGATAAAAGCAGTCTATATGGGCTCTTGAAAGGCCACTGGCCGATAGTTCACTTCTTGGGTCGGCTTACAAAACATGACGCTTTAAGTCATCTAGTTCGTAGCACTGATAATTCTGGCATAAATTCAATTTATTTATTATTATTTTACTGCCATGATGAAATTATTGGGCCCTAGTGAATTGCAGTGCTAATTTCTCTACACATCACATAGCCTCAATTTAATTTACACTGAATCCATTGCGTCTCCGTCACGTCTCCGTCACGTCTCCGTCACGTCTCCGTCACGTCTCCGTCACGTCTCCGTCACGTCTCCGTTACTTGTCTGACACAAGAAATAGAGCTCATTCAAATCAAATTGTCACACAAACTCTGCCATGTCTGCAGCGCGTCTGCTGCTCTGCGGTAAAAAGACGCAAGGAGTTTTATTTTTGATGGATGACGCAACAGCATGAATGAAAAGTTTAACTGAAATATTGAGCAAATTAAAACACGGGACGATTGTATGACTATTTCAATGTGAAACTCATCATGATCGCAGCAGTGCAGCACGCCCCACACGCTGGTTCATCCCAAGTCAAGCCGCTCCTACATGCTCCAGGAGTTTGGAGCAAAACTCACGCAGAAAGAGAGAGGCAGATACAGGCTTCTGTTGCGGCAATTCTTGCTGGAGACGTACTGTCGAGTCTGAGCCAGAGACGTACTGGAGATGGATTCAGTGTAAATTAGGGGTCAGGGTAGACCTCTTTAGCAAATGGTGACTAAATTGCTTTTTCAGTAATGGTGAATGCTGTGCTACCCTCTACCTATAAAATACATTGTCTCAAGGTCATATTGATGGTTCCAGCATGTGGGATGAGACCTACTACATGTATACACAACATAGACATCTTAACATGCAGCACAAGATACATGGAGAGAAGTGAAGTCACTGATGCCCCACAATCTAAACTTTAGTTTGACTTATAGAAACCAATAAACTCTTCTAGTCAGTCTACATACTCCTAACTAAAGTTTGTCTCAAATGAAAATGCCTGGAAGAAGACATTTCCAATTTAGCTTCGACTTCACTTTTGAGCAGTAGCAGCAGACTTGCATTAGCAGCAGTTCAGAGCAGACGCTGGAGGCATGTATCTTGGTGTCTCTGCCTTAATGAGAATCACTGTACTCTAAGTGATGCCTCTCAGCTAATAGTATAATGCAATATAACGACGCCTGCAATGGCCATGTATTTTAATGGACATATAAAACATAACTAATATTCATTGAAAAAGACAGCAGAGTCCCAGTCAGCTACACAACCATTAGGTGGAAAGATGAAAGAGTGGTGGTAAGTGTCTGCTGTTCCACAAGAATCTTCAGATGTACACCAGAGCCTACATTTACCATCGTAATCATTCTCTTCATCTATTGGCTCGTTAAAGGCTACACTTGACCCTTTTTGATTCTGCCTTTGTTTGTTTACTTTGATTTATTCTGTCGTGTCCCGTGTCTGAATGTCTTCCCTGTTCTTCTCTTTTATCTGTTTTGTCCTTCAGGCTAACCTTGCTCCCATTCCTATTCCAACTTACCCAGACAATAATAAACCATCCTTGTTTATATTTCAGATCTGGCTATTTTGTGATAGTCAAACCTTTAGCTTCTTAGGACACTTTTTTTCATCAATTGTCCTTGTCCTGGCAGGTGGGTAAATGGGAGAACGGCTCCTTGTCCATGAAATACCATGTGTGGCCTCGCTACGAACTGTATGGGGGGGCTACCAGGGAGGATGACCACCTGTCCATTGTGACATTGGAGGAGGCACCGTTCGTTATTGTAGAGGACGTGGATCCACTCAGCGGCACCTGTATGAGGAACACGGTGCCCTGCCGCAAGCAAATCAAAGGAGTGTAAGGATTACTTTAATTTTTCTATCGTCAACAAAGTGAACACAACTAGTGAAGGAATACTGTTCTATAGTTTATTATTTGCTTATGTTAACCTACCCTTACAGTATGTTACCCTATGTTTATCTGTGCCAACAACATAGCGTTTACTCTACTAAAGATAATACAATTTCACTACAGCAAAATTTGTTTAGAGATCACTTTAAACCACTAACTCTATGTCTAGCTTGTTCTATGGTGCCCCACAGTAGATTTGACTTTGTAACACTTCACACAAAGGCATTGCCAATATTTGTATAAATAGACATAAACAGTGCAGTATTAGCAATATCTTTGTATCACTAATTGATTCACACTTCATCACTAATTCATTCTAAGTGATCTCCTCCAACCAATATATTTATCTTGCATTTAAGAACATTTTTTTTGTATTTGATCCCCTTTCAGTGTATTAAAATGGTAATGTCTGGGGAATTTGAACTGAACTATACTGTACTGGCCAGCTTAGGCTAATTACTGACTCCCATTGGCTGGTTAGTCTGCACTGCAATACTGACTATATTAATGGTTATTCCAACTTTGGCTACATCTGTTTGTGCAACAAAACAGCACACTTAAGAAAAGGCAAGCAAAATTGTTCTGGGCTGATGATGACTTTGAGATACAGTACAAATCAGGTTTAAAGTAGCCTTTATGTTATTGTATTGTCACATTCTCATAGTGACCCATCTATTTAAAAGTGCCAAAAGACAGAAGTGAACACCTGGCAAGTGCAATATGGCCAGTGCTGATGCTAATGTCCCGTGGCAGCTTGAACAGAGCCAGGAGCAGAATGAGCTCACACCTCATCAGTGTGAGAGTGACAGCGCCAGGCTCACCGAATCACCAGCACAATTAATGCTGGGGGTCATTTCAGACAGGAGCCCCTACTTAAACGATTATCTGTCTGTCTATCTGTGTATCTGTCCCTATACACAGCAACACGACCAAGGAGACGGGCATCTACATCAAGCGCTGCTGTAAAGGATTCTGCATTGACATCCTCAAGAAGATTGCCAAGTCCGTCAAGTTCACCTATGATCTTTACCTGGTCACCAACGGCAAACACGGCAAGAAGATCAATGGGACGTGGAACGGCATGGTGGGAGAGGTGAGGAGACAAGCGTCTACCACAAGGCAACATGAACTGAATGTTTTTTATAAAGAGTTTTACATAAAATGATTTACCACCATAAGCCAACTAAAAATGTTTAACACTGACATAATTCCACTGATTCATAATAAATGTTTATGTTTGCCCTAATATTTTCAGTATATTTCTGGGTGAAGAAAAGTTCAGAGTGCACTCTCATGTGCCCTATATACAGTGCTATCTTTAGTTTCGACAGAAGCAGCCTGAAGGGTTCATTTCCTCTTTGAAGTGTGTTTTCATACCTTGAATTATGAGATTTCTTTCCGGGTCAAGCCTCTGCCCGGTGGGCTGAGCACTCGTGTCATCCAGGCTAAGCACCTCACCTCGGGGTGCTACAGTTCAGTCAGCTGCGACATTTCACTTAGGACTCTAAACATTCTCTAATGGCCACTGTTCTCAGGTACGCTGCCTGTCAGCTCTCATACTTCAGTCCATGCCAGTGCGCTGCACTTGGTCTGATCTGGCTTTTTGTTAATGAAGGGAAAAGGCAAACAGATCAATAGTACCCCAAAGGTCACAGGGTGGAAAGCTACTCCGTCTTTCTTCATCTTGACCAAGTTGAATTAACCTTCAAATACCTCACACAAGATTATATATCTTTCAAGGCACGCTGTAACTTTTTAATGCACTTCAGCCATTTTGTGTATGATATAAAGCCAATTAACTCATGCCAATCACCACGTGTTCAGGGAGCGCTGGACTGTGAGAGTGGTCATCTGTTATAGTCCATCAGCAGATCTGAAAGCACAGTAATGTCCTTCTCACCTCCACACACCAGTGGTCACCAGGAACAGTAGGTGGAGCTTACTGCACTATTAAATGCATTAAGTATCAGTACAATATGTACAAATACGCCAACATAG
Source organism: Philypnodon macrostomus (assembly GCA_036025475.1). Lineage (NCBI taxonomy): Eukaryota > Metazoa > Chordata > Actinopteri > Gobiiformes > Eleotridae > Philypnodon > Philypnodon macrostomus. Next base: position 5,428 of record JAVQKC010018416.1, read on the forward strand.
AAAGAGACTAGTAGTATAATTGTATCTCTCTGCCATATCTGCTACAATATATGTAACAAAACCCACTCATATGCTTCTTGTGTTTGGACCCAGGCCAAACGCCAGTGTATCTCAGTCTCTATAGCTCAGTTAATGGAGCTATAGAGCCAGAGTCACCGGGACGTGCCTTAGCCCTCTCCTGATCCCTCAACAACGTCACACTTTGGCACGGTTTAACACTGCTTCGAAGACAAAGAAAAAAAGATCAATGAAGCCTTTGAAGAATGTCCCCGTTTTGTCCTAACTCAATTTTGGAAAAGAGTGTTAGATTTCATAGGCCGCATTGACCTGTGCTGGCTCTTATACTTCCTAATCAAAATTATTAGCGCCAATACACTTGATTACATGGATATGGCCTCTCTGGCAGAGGCACATAAAGGCGGTCCAGCAGACGATGAGCATACACGCGAATACTCATTCTCAATAACACCCACATGGGTCACTTTCATAACGCAGCGAGAACAAGACGTAGGAGGGAGCTGGAGAGGAAGTTAGTAGCTGCTGCTGGATGGACCCGTTCGCCTTCCCGGAGAGACGTTCACATGCTCACATCCGAGAGAACAAACAAAACAGGAACCCAAAAATGTGCAGAGTGAGAGATGCAGAGTTGTCAAATAGATACTAACTTATATTACAGGTAATACTGAAATTAAAGACATGTAGTGCATTGTAAAACTATTATTTTGACAGTTTTACAAAAATAATGATTAGTAGTAGTTATTATTTGATATTATTTTATTCTGTATAGACCACAGACAATGTTTCATAAAAAAGGTGATTTCTTCCACTATGCTATCAGTGTTGCTTTTAGCTCAGTTTGTTCAGCTATAGGACCGAGTTTATACAGCGTGCCCCAGGCTTGAGAATTTGAATCCGCAACAGTTTACCAAGCGTCTCTCCCTCTTCTCTCCTCCCTGATTTTCTGTCTCATCCTCAAAAGGCACAATTTTGACCATGGTTTTGAAATGATCTGAATGGAGTTTGGAAATACTCTAGTATCATGTCAGTCGATATAAGACACTGACACACACAGAGTCTCGTCCCACTTATTTCCACATGCTGTAGGGCTCCTAAATTTGGGGCTAAATATACAACCTGTGCAGAGGTACAGGAGGGAGGGAGCCAGGTAGAAGAGGCATTTGGGCGGGTTATTTCAAGCAGCCGTGTGACCCAGTGTGGTAACCCACTTTCTTCCTTCCTCTTTCTGTCTTTCTTCAGTTCCCCCGGTGATTGTCACGAGTGTCCACCTCAACTTCTGTGGGTTGGCCTCATGTTTCTTGTACCTGTTTTTTTCTATATGGCCCCTTTAGCTCTAGGTTGTTCAGCCAAGTACCAAAGCAATTGTATTTGGCTGTGTGTCGACGACAGGGTTGTGGTGGGACTGATCTCTTACAAAGGCAAGGTTGTGAGGGGAAAAATATGTGGGCTTATTTGTTCACTCATGAGACGTTTACATAATACAGTTCTGTGCAGATGTTTAAGGCAGGCAAGAGTTGATGTTACGAAAAAAACTAATATATGCAAGTTATTTAGTTTATTTTCATTTCATTACTTTACAAAATGCAAAATGTGAATGTTCAGAAGAAAATTTACATCCAGCCATGCGACCAAACCTTTCTATCAAAGGTCCACTCCTACCACTGATTTTCATCAGTGGTAGGAGGCTGCTCTCAAAACTCAGTGATGTGAAAATAAACCAGGAGGAGATAGTTGCTAACTAGAAGTCAATGAAGTTATACCACAGTAGTACAATACATTTTTAAAAACATTGCTACTTTACTGCATTACACTTGACTAATACATATGCACAGCACTATGTAGGCTACTGTAGATATACTCTGAGCCATAATTGTACCCTCTATTTCCTACAACACTCATAAATGTGGATAAATTGATTTCCTGGAGTAAGTTAGCGCGCAAACAAGTTTTACAGCAGGATTTATCCGCTACAGCCTTTCCCTTTTGCTGCAGATGCGCTTGTTGCTTAATTGCATTGTGACAAATTATTATTTTGACCTCTTCCACAGTGGATTGTGTCTGTATAGCCAAACACTCACCCATGCATCTACACAGAAGTTATTGCTGGTGACTGTCGCTAAATCCTAATATTTACTCCTTATAAATTAGATTGCTGTGAAGCTGCAGCCCATTTAGGGACTGAATGCTAATGTATTTCAACTATTTCATTTCCAAAACACTTCGCAAGGACCTTTACATCCTTTCGATAGCCTAATATTTTTTAGTTACAACACCATCAGCAGCAGTATCACCTTGAGAGAAAGTCATGTGATGTTTTAAATTAGTTTTATCACTGCGTAGCATCTTATATTTTCATTCATGTGCATTGTCTTCTCTGTGGTGAACTGTAGGTGGTGGTAAAGAACGCCCACATGGCTGTCGGCTCATTGACAATCAACGAGGAAAGGTCAGAGGTCATCGACTTCTCTGTGCCCTTCATCGAGACGGGCATCAGTGTTATGGTCTCCCGTAGCAACGGCACTGTCTCGCCCTCGGCTTTCTTAGGTGAGGAGAGTCTATCTGTCAGAAGTCGGAGGAATGTGTCAGGGATGGGTTCAGGACAGGGCTGGGATTTGACATTTTTTGGAGCCTGGTAACTATAAGGCTATCATACAACATTAAGGTCAGGGCTCACTCAGGCACAGCTATCAGCTTTTTGGATGGGGACAGAATGTCAGCCTCACACCGTTATCCAGGTCACATAAGGTAGACAGGTTTGAGGTAAACTGAATTAATGTGAAACAACTGGCATTTGGAGGCTGTATTTCTGGCACTGGAGTACATGGAAATATGCTTCATGTATTTATTCACTTTGTGTCTCTTTGCCCTCTGCTCTTACATTTCCCACTCCTACTCGTTTTCTCTCACTTGTGCTTCCTCTACTCAATCTGCTGCACCATATTTGCATATTTCTCTTACTCTCTCTTCATTTTGCCTTGCTCTCCTCTCTCTCCTGATGCCTCTTGTTTCTTCCACATTTTCTGCCTTTTTTCAACCTTTCCCCTTCCCTCTCCTCGTCTCCTCCCCCTCTCTCCCTCACTGCCTCCCTCTCTTCCGCCTTCATGTGTGCTGTTGCCACGGCGCCCTCCAGAGCCCTTCAGTGCGGATGTGTGGGTGATGATGTTCGTGATGCTGTTGCTGGTGTCAGCAGTGGCTGTGTTTATATTCGAGTACTTCAGCCCTGTGGGCTACAACCGCTGTCTGGCTGACGGGAGAGGTGAGAGCCCCCTTCACACTCACACACAAAAGCCTGCTACCTGTTCTGCCAGTGTACATAAAAATACATACAGACTGTCGCCATTTATCTCTATATCCTTCATACATCACTATGTTCTCTATACATCAATAAATAAACATTTAAGATTCAGCTGTGAAGAAGATACATACTGTATCCAGGTATCACGTGTCCCCAACAGCCATAAGTCTGCTAATTATTTCTTTGTCTCCTCATTCTTAATAATTTACATTGTTTTTAATGATAGTCTTAAATATTTGCATTCTTTATTACTTGAAATAAGTGATAGTTAAATGAAACCTAAAACTCTTTATTGTAAAGTAAATAGTATGGATGTTTGCAAGTGTGCGTCTTAATAAGCTGTAAAAACAGCATATCAGTGGGCGGAGTGATTCTCTAGTCAAAGTGCTGGATGAGTAATGCTGCAGAAGGCGCAGGTATAGGCAGGTTGCACATTAATGCTTGTGTCCTTATAAGTACTTTTGTGAGGTCATAGGCTTTAGACTGCCATTTTCTGTTCACATTGATTGACAGAGAACATGTGCAATGGTGGAAACACACTGTGCTGTCTCAGCATTTAGACACAGCATCCATACTGACCCAATGACTCCATTCGTCCCTCCTCCTCTCAGTTATTTACAGGTGTGTCTCGCTGCGCAGGTTTAAACACAGTATTCCTACTGCTTTCTTCTCGCGGGCTATTTGCATTTATTTCCATATTTCCCAAAATCACGCGTCGACTCTGACAGCATGGGGCTAGTGTTGTGTTAGATCTCTGCAACCAAAAAGATAAGAAATAAAAAGGAAAAATCAATGTCTTCACACCGCTCCCTTCTCTGATGTGGCTATATATAGACCATGTCTATCTTTTTACATTTCTCTCGTCCTTCATCATGTTCAGGAAGAAGTGTGCTCCTCCCTTCTGTGTGTCTACATGTTTTATCTGCTTGTAGCACTCAGGGAGTTGGGTATCATGAACAGGGTACATCACATTTTTAACTCAAAGAGGTGGTGCAATATTGTATCAAGGGACAGACAAATTATTTGAAAAGTCAATTATTTATTTAACCACATATTTTAATAAGGAGTTTTTTGGCATGATAAATCAGTTTTTTTTCCATTAACCAAAGACCAATAGAATTATATACCTACATGCCTGACACACATTAGATACAAACTGGCTGCAGCAGGGCCGTGTGACTAACATTACCCTATGCTGCCTTCAGAGCCTCACGGTCCCTCTTTCACCATCGGGAAGGCCATCTGGCTGCTCTGGGGTCTGGTCTTCAACAACTCTGTCCCGGTGCAGAACCCTAAAGGCACCACTAGTAAAATCATGGTGTCAGTGTGGGCCTTCTTCGCTGTCATCTTTTTGGCCTCATACACTGCTAACCTGGCTGCTTTCATGATCCAGGAAGAGTATGTGGACCAGGTGTCCGGTCTGTCTGACAAAAAGGTAACAGTCAATCCTACTGTTTATCATGTGACATAAATGAATTTACAATAACAAGCCTTTTAACATGTTCTATCCTGGTTCTGTAGTTCCAGAGCCCCAATGATTTTTCGCCTCCATTTCGGTTCGGCACAGTCCCCAATGGCAGCACTGAGAGGAACATTAGAAACAACTACCCCGAGATGCACTCATACATGACCAAGTTTCATCAGAGGAACGTGAATGAGGCTTTGCAGAGTCTGAAGGCTGGGTGAGGATCTGGAGTACTGCTTCCATCAGGCTGAATTCTTTAAAATAACCCTCTCCAAGCTTCTATGTTTAAAGCCATGTTTAAATATAAAGTAAATACATAGATAACAAGTTTATATAAATGCACTGAGGACTAGTTAAAAATAATGCCTTTGCAGTATTTAAACATTTCACTATCGATATTACTTTTTACTCCAGCACTTGTGTCACATCAACTCTTACTTTCTACTCATTTGTGTGCCGGCTCCAGCCCTTGGCAAACCAAGCGGAAGTCTATTACACTTATCAGCAGCTTAGCACTATTTAGCAGGTTAATTGGAATGTTGAAGCTACAATGTCTGGATCCTAAATGCTAATTAATTGTAAACTATATTTTCCTCGCTCTTTTTTTTTTCTAGCAAACTAGACGCTTTTATTTACGACGCGGCCGTGCTGAACTACATGGCCGGCCGGGACGAGGGATGCAAGCTGGTGACCATTGGCAGTGGCTACATCTTTGCCACCACGGGTTACGGGATAGCTATCCAAAAGGAGTCATTATGGAAGAGACATGTGGACTTGGCCATACTGCAGCTTTTTGGAGACGGTAATCCCATATTTCCTTCACTGTTTTATTCAGCAGCCTAAATGAATGCACTCAGCAAATAGACTCCATCATGTGTTCCGCTCCACTGGTAGGAGGAGCTGTATAATTAATGGCGAGTTTGATATACTCTTGCTTAATAGTGAAGTATTGCACGATATGGGCCGCTATGACCTTTTTAGGGTTGCTTCACCGATATATTTAAAGGGTGAGCCTGGAATATACAACAAAGAATATAAAGCCAATATAGGAAAGAACGCCTCGCCTAGACTAATTCAAAGAGTTTGCAGCCCCTCCTTTCAAAATGGAGAACAATAACAGTTGTAGTGATATAGTGGAGCGCCGAGATTCCAGCAACGTAGGCAGTAATTAAAGTCCCATATACATCCCGTACAGACAGTGCTGAAGTATAATATGAGATTGAGCTCTAGTGTGGGGGGCTGTGCTTTATGATAGAGATTGCCTTTTATGGAGGACGTCCAAGCTCTCCGGGGCTTGTTCTTTTGAAACACACTTCATTTCTGTCAGCTGAAGAAGCAACATTAATGAGTCGCAGGCTAAGGGTCTAGTGAAATGTAATGTGTTGGAAATGTCTAGTAACCATACACTATTTTTTTTATGAGAAATTCTTAATTATACACAAATGTCAACGCTGACATCCACTCTTTATGTATGCACCACGGCCTCATTTCACTATGGCCTGTTTTAATATACAATACAAGCAAACCGAGAGGGGACAGTGCCATGGAAGTTTGTGGAGTGTGTTGTGGCTAGTTTAGTTGGGTTTGATCCAGTGTGTGAGCATCCTGAACCAAGGGCCCTCGGGGGCCCACTATAGTGCGTCCCAGTTAGAGGTGCCAGCATAGCTCATGGTGTATTTTGACACTGTATGTTTGAATATGGGTCAGCCCTCTGAGACTTCCTGTGTGTGCAACAGAGAGCAATGTTGCATTTCTGACAGGACTTTATTTATATCAGCCTACATACACATCATGAGATTCACAGGAAAGCTTTCATCACTGGTCAAGTCTTCACCTTCTTCATATGTTCTTTCCATTAAAGGTCCTATATGCAGGATTTTCATATTTTTAGTGTTCTGCCTCACGTGGCCATTAGAGGAACTGCAGTCAGTAGCCTGGTCTGTGTGATTACAGAGGTTTAATCAAAGTTATATGTCTGTAACTTTAGTGTTTGACAAAATTCAAAACTATATTATAAACACTACATTTATTGTTGTGTGGACATGGGGGGGATCAGACTTGTGAATATATCTGCTGTATTTTGTTGAAGATTGCTTTATAAACATCCGGGGGAGAGTGAGCCAGACCCGGCCACAAGCCTCACCACAGACCCTTTAATATCTTTGTGTATTTAAATTGGAGCTGTTTAATAGTCTCCACTGTGAACATTGATACAGATGGTAAGTACGTCCTGTCTTAGTCCTCTCTGGATTTCAATGTCACATAACCACGCCTCAAACATCCATTCCCCCTGTTGGCCTAGAAAAACTAACACTCACGTGGAGTGCCCAGTGGTCTTGCTACAAGTGTATGTCTAGGTTACTACAAATCTGAGACATATACTGGTGCCCCAATTATCACTGGTTATAACACTTTTTACTATATATATAATGGTTCAAAGTGGTCCCTGCTTTACCCAAGTCGTCAGTGATAGACCCTAAACAGAAATTGAAAAATCACCGAGGTTCTCTGTGGAGGATTTTCCTAAAGGCACTTTCTTTTGTTTCAATAGACCTTTGTAACAGAGAATATTTTGACAAGTCGCCAGAGGAAAGCACAGGTGTAAAGAATAGAATGAGTGAAAGCTGAATCCTATTAAACTGCTGATCCATACTCCCATGACTTACAGGGTCGCTTGAATTTATTTAGCCTTTGTTAACACTGCAGGGATTTTTATACTTACATTCACAGTTTGTGTATAGAGAACATTACACATTGGCCTGGTTTGGTCTCGTTATTGTACAGTAGTGTTTCTCAACATGTGGTTAATGGGCGCTTTCTTGGGATCCTCAATATTTTACATTTTTACAATAAAATAGCCAAGCAAGTTTAGTCCTGATTTTGACCTGGTTAAGTCTTTCTATAATCTAGTTTTGCTTTTCACCTTTCAGTCCATGTTTAGACCTGGGTTAGCCCTGATTGAGTTTTTGTTTACTGTAGATCTGAATTAGTCCTGGTTTAGACCTGACTAATTTGAGTTTTTTAATAATGGTACATATTTGATATTTTTTATTTAGCTCATAGTTTCTTATGCCAGCACCGAGAGTGGGGCCGATGTGCCGAGACAGCAGCTGACTGGATGATTAATTAAGCTGCGTCTGTCCCACACCAGTCGTCTTTGATCGAGAGCGGCCCATGATGAAACTGAAGGTGACCCACAAAGAGGCGCCTTCTGCACTGCTCCGCACACATACTTACATTCTTACACTCCTCCCAACCAAAATGCCAGGAAATAGGATCGATGTAATTAACATTTGACCAGTGGCATGTGTGTTTTTTCCTGTTTAGCGTCTCCGCCACAACTATCAGCCTGGTTTCTTCTCTTTTCTTCTTCTGTTCTTGCATCATCCCCTCATGCCTAGTGTCCTTGTTCTGACTTCCTATTACCTCAGCCAAGGAGGTTATGATTTTTTTAATATATATTTTTTGATACTTTGAATTTGGGAGTTTGTAAAAGATTCTGTATTATTGCTAGATATGGTGTAGGGGTAAATAAAAGAAGAAATACTTTGCTTTTGAATTTGGATTTTTGACCACTGGTCACTTTACTAGGTAGATGTTATAATTGGTACTCAGTGTGGTCTCCACCTGCACCATGTTTGATTAACTTCTGATGACAAGTCATTTTATTCATACAATTTCCTGCAATTCGGGAGATAGGTGAAAACCACAGTGTAACATAAATTTATGAAATACACCAATAATCACACTACACTCAAAGTCACTCATAGGTGACATCCGTGGCCAGTGAGCATTGTGGCTCAATGATACTGCATCTTTTTGGAGACGGTAATCCCATATTTCCTTCACTGTTTTATTCAGCAGCCTAAATGAATGCACTCAGCAAATAGACTAGTGGCCAGTGAGCATTGTGGCTCAATTATAGGCACAGTTACATCTAAACTAAGACAGTTTGGTTCAAAAGTTTCAATTTAAAATCTCTTTATATTTTATTTTTCCCATGTTTTGCTCATCTATACTGTTGCTCTCTTCAGGTGAGATGGAGGAGCTGGAGTCCCTGTGGCTGACTGGTATCTGCCACCACGAGAAGAACGAGGTGATGTCCAGTCAGTTGGATGTGGACAACATGGCTGGTGTCTTCTATATGTTGGGCGCAGCCATGGCCCTCTCCCTCATCACCTTCATCTGTGAACACTGGTTCTACTGGCAACTGCGCTTCTGCTTCATGGGCGTGTGTTCGGGGCAACCCGGCTTTGTCTTCTCCATCAGCAGGGTGAGCAAGGAATTTTCTGATAATACTTATGATTAGACCAAAAGTCTCTGTGGTCCCAACAGAAAAGCTCCGGTAGTTGCTGGTATTGGTATCTTTATTTCTGTAACACGCCACTCTGAACAGCACAGTGTTTTCTGTAGACACCCACAACAGCCGCATCCAGCCCTTTACCGGACAACCCCGCTTTGTCTGCTAAAGCACACGGGTCAGAGCAGCATATGTGGCCTATGTTTTATTTACCTAAATGCATGTGAATTTATGTGATGCGAAACTGAAAGAGAAGAGAAGAGAGTGTTAAGAGTCTGACCTTAGTAAAACCATCGGAGCACTCAAGAATTTAGGCTACCTAAAATACATAATCATATGGATTTATTTAGCCTTGTCTCATTTGTAGTCTAGTTATAAAGCATTTCAATTAGGTGCTAATATAATGAATAATTAATTTGGCAATTAATCATCATAAAAATATATCCTATTTATTATTTGGATTGCACCGAAATGAGAGTCCTGTATCGTGTATCAATCTGAATCGTGAGTTGGCTGTATCGTTACATCCCTTGTATGGTGGTAATATAACATAGACATTAGAAGTAGTGGACCAAAAGACATCATCACTTGAACTCTATAAGTCACAACAAAGTAGACATTGGAGCATTAGAGCTGGGATGCAGTTTATATTAGGAATGCAATCTGAGCACAGAACATAGAAGCACACATACACACATTGACGCTTTATTAGCTAAAGATGCAAGTTTATAGTCAACTGAATTAGATATGTGAAATTCTTGAATCAAGGCCCAAGTTCCCCATGACTCCTCATGTTAATGAATACCAAGAAGTGAGATTTATGTTTTTATTATCCTAACTTGCACAAGCGTGACATGCTTTGGAATTTATATTTTAATCAACCTTTTTAGAAAGTCTTTAATAACTATTTCTAATCATTGTCATTAATCAGTGACATAAAAATACTCTCGGATTGTCATTGTGATCACCGACAGACGATATTAATGGGTTTTTTTTTCTCACTACCGTCTGCTGACCTAAAAGATTCCTTAAAATTACCTCTGCGTCACCAAGTCACCTTGTACTTGAAATAACCAGCTTCATAGTATTTATTTTGTCTGAAGTAAACACTAGACATCCTCAAATCCTGCGTCACTTTCAAACAGGCGTTCACTTCCTTTTGTTTTGACACTTAACCAGGTCGTACTTGAGGGTAAATATTTACAAACTGTTGAGCCGAAATCAATATCTCACTCAACAAAAGTCCAATGAAAAACTGGGCGAGGGTAGATTACTGAATCCCTCAGGACCAAAGTCACCCCAGAGGTATTTGATTTGCATTCCAATTGTTTTGACATGGCACCGGTGTAATTCACTGTGGCTCTGAAGGTGAACTGCTGCAGGCCAGAGCACGTGGCTAATTTACAGCAGCCACATACACACACACAAATTTGATATGCTGCTTCCAACACTAGTGCCAGGCTCCCTCAAAAACCTAACACTTTCACTTTCCAAATATTCCGCTCCACTGCCTGACTTTGATTATTTCGCATAGTGTTAATTTTACAGCACCTTGTTTACGCCCTTGTGTGCCTCATTTGCGTAGAAGACACCTAAACTAAATCAGTCGCTAAAAATGTCACTTGACTTCTCATTTCCAAAAAGAAAAAAGGCAGGTTTTGTTGTTCCTTTTGATTATTACATCTTCTTCATTTGTACGGGCCCCATTCCAGCAGTAATTATGCTTGGTGCGACATTCAGTGATCGCTCTCATTTACAGAAATTTCCTCTGTCTTGAGGTGTGTGTGTGTGTGTGTGTGTGTGTGTGTGGTGTGGACCAATGCCTATTATTCACTATGTTAAAATATTCAAAGGAGACGTTTATTAGCATACATAGTAAAAGAGGTGGACCTTCACAGCAACAACGCGAGCTAGCTTTGCATAATCCTAACCACAGTGCCACAATCAGTGCGGTTTCGTGCAAGTAGAGAAATTCAAAGCATTATGTTTACGTTTTAAAATGCATGTAAACCTCTTAGTCAGACTAGAAAGGTTGGAATATGAATTTTTCAGCACACATACTCACCTGGATAATACAGTTGCTGTAGGTAAGTAAGGCTTATTCAAGGAAAGGTCAGACTAAGCATCAAAGGTAGAGCCAGGAAAAAGAATTTAAAAAAAAAAAACAAATACTGGTGTTAAGTGTGTCTGAAACAGATCAGATCAATAATATTTAACCAGTCTTAAATGACTATGTACAGTGAAGAAAACAAGTATTTGAACACCTTGCTATTTTGCTATTTCTCCCACTTAGAAGTCATGGAGGGCTCTGGAATTTTCATCGTAGGTGCATGTCCACTGTGAGAGAGA
>JAVQKC010018437.1:0-52023 GCA_036025475.1 Philypnodon macrostomus
AAGTTCAATCCAAAATGGCCAACTTCTTGTTTGTTGTAGGGTGAAGTCATAATAATATTTTGTACCAAGTTTCATTGCTCTCTGCCAAAGTAAGTGTGTCCAGGGTCCCATAGGGGTCAGAAATTGTTTGATTGAAGTGATTGCCTCAAAAGTTAAGTTATGGGTACCATCATTTTTGTCCAGGCCTGTTTCATTAGTTTGTTTTTTGTTACTTTTGTTTGTGTACATATGAGGCAGGTCAGGCTTCATGTCTAAGACCATGATAGAGAGAAAAATTCGCACAGCTTCACAAAATCGGGTAGTGCAGCTTTAATACATATCCTTTACCATATTTCTCCATGTGTTCTCGGCCAGCATTGCCAAACATCTGTGGTGCAGCAGGAGCGGCTGCCATCCCATAACGGTTAATCATGACCTCCATGTGCTTGTCCATTGGATTGATCCGGTCCATAAACTAAAAATGTACATTTACAGATTATTTTGATATACTTTTGTAAACTTGGAAGTTTCAGTCAGTACCCTGTGTCCTAAAACACCTATTTTGATAATAGATAAATTCTTGTAACATACTATTACTGACATATAATATATAATATATATATTTATTTTTATTTTTTACTGAGGTCACTGTGACTGAATACCTTTGATGAAAGAGATCCTCGTTCCATTTTTTCAAATCCAAGGGCAAGCACGCAGTCAGCCAGACCTGTCCAATAAGATCAGAGAATGTAAACTAGGCCTACAGCAAGGTGTATATTGCCATAACTGGCACCAACAGGCACCTTAATCAGACATTGTGTGATTTCTAAGGGTTTTTATATTGTTAACGTGTAATTGAGATGCCCCACCCCCAAACCATGACAAATATTGGAAGGGTCTATTTGACTTTTCTGATTTGTCTGGATGTTTATGAAGGATGTTTTTTGGACAAATTTTGTAAATCTCCTTAAAACTACATTCTTCTTTCAGTCTATAGGGGGTGCTGTAGAGGTAACTGGCATCATATTAATCAGATAGAGGCAGTCAAATATACCGGACTTCCCAATTTCAATCCAAAATATTTAACGTAAGAAACTTTTTGAAAATGTTGCCATATTTGTTGTGGGGTCATAAACATAAGGGCGATATAGAGGAATTCTTTATTTGACCCCTGTAATTTGTCTATGTACATTAAATATACAATTGCCCGGATCACTGTGCCAAAATTCATGAGATTTTGTTTATGTTCAGCAGGATTATTGGCTCAATAAAAGTGCCTTAGGGCATTAATTAATTAAATGTCATTAATCGTAGAAGTACCAAACTCAATCCAGTTCAGAGTCTTCATGATATGAAACTGTCCAGAAAAGTTAAAAAAGATCTTTTTGAGTAATTGCGTTCACAGTTTTGGCCCGTAATTATTTAATTAATTAATTACTTAATTAATATTCATCGCAGAAGTACCCAAATCGATACAGTTCGCCGGCTTTATGATATGTACCTGTGTGCAAAAGTTCAAACTGAACCGGCAATTTGTTTTTGAGTTATCGTGTTCACATGTAGAATTTGCGGATGCGGACAAACGTGATTCCATAATATTGTCGTTACGCAGATATAATAAACTTCACAGATAATGCAGCAATTAAGTATTTTTCTCGACTTACCTCCCTGAACGAGCTGTCGCGCCATGAAGAGAGCAGTGGAGCCTGTGGAGCAGTTGTTGTTCACGTTGATGATGGGGATCCCAGATAAACCAAGGCTGTGGTAAATGGCCCTCTGCCCACATGTGGAGTCTCCTACAAAAGATGAACGTAAAAAATTAATTCTTAGCTGTAGTTGCTCAGAGCTGGTTTATTTATTCCTTTTTTTGGCCTTGGTATATTATGGTTTAGTTTGAGCAAATCAAATTATTTCTGTTTTTTATTAATCTATACACCTCAATTAACTCTTAACTCCAATACCAATATTTCAATTACCGGTTTGGCCAATATCAATTGTGATACCAATGTTTTTTATAAAGGAATCATCATAGAAATAACTGCTTTAATATGTGGCTTTTCTCTCTCTGTTTCTAAACCTAAACATTATAAGTTATCCTTTATGCACGGTGGTCTATACTGCTGTTGAGGCAATACTGATATAGATAAATATAGATAGATATAGATAGATAGACAGATAGAGATAGATATATATACAGTATTTTATTGTGACTAGATACGAGGAATTACTAATGAGATAAATGAACTTGCAGGGGTCAAAGATTGGCGGGAGAGTAGTATAAGCCTGTGTTACCATAAACGTATCCAACACAGGCTTGCTCAATGGCAGAATATGGAACCCCAGCATCTGCCAAAGCCTTTTGACCTGAATAAAATACAAAACAAATTAACGACTGCAGTTATTTCATTTAGCACTTTCATAAAATTGCTTATTAATGTCTAATAGTACTATCACATGTACCTGCTTCTTTGGCCATGTCAGGATAATCGTCATCTCTAACTCCAGGTTTGTCAAACTGTAAACAGAAAAGACAATGGTGGATATTGTTTCTCTGTAGTATATATAATATTTACTTTGGTAATTCAAACTCTTATGACATATAGGCTAGAAATATGTGGATACATGCATAAAAAACACTTACAAACTAGATTTGTCTTGTTTACTTCTGCTACTGATTGCTCTGAGACACAACTCAAACATTGTAACATTATGTGGTGTGTAAATAACTAACGGGTTATTTTGACCCGAAGACCACCGTTGCACCTTTTTGTGTACAGCTTACATGGAAATGTGAATAAAAACAACATTTCACTTTTTCTATTGTTGGGGCCAATCTAGGAAAAGACATAAAATATCAAGTTAAAAAAATATTGTTTAGGGGATTTTTTAAGGGGTTTTACACAGTGGCGGGTCATTTTGACCCGAGGACAACAGGAGGGTTAAGGTCCCCTGTACTGCAACACCCATAGTTATTAATGGATTATTTGCATATTTCTAATATTCAAACGCCTCATTTTCTGTATACACCCTGTGTCCTCCGGGTCAAAATGACCCATCTTCACTAAACCCCCAATATAAGCAGCTTAATTGAATTTTAAACACCAAATTTAATCTTGCTTGAAGAAACAACTTGTCATTCACCACAAAATGTGTGAATACCTGAGTTTTCCCTCTTTACTTGTATTTCTATACAGAAAAGAAATGTGCAAAAAAGGAGTTTTGAATGCATTTCTATTCATCCCAATGACTCAATGTGGGGTCGGGTTGATCTCTCTCCAAATCACAAAGGCATTGTAGGAGGAAACATCAAGGATGTTGTGTGTGCAGCTGTATGTTCCAATCACTTTATCTAGGTTGTCCACACCTCCTCTGTTGCGGTTGTATTCTAGGATGATGACTGGCTTCCTGTCTTCACGATCGCTAAAGTCACCATCTGTGTGCAGTGTGCTCAGAAGAACTACATTCTTGTTTTTCTTTGGGAGGTAAGAAACTAGAGCGGTGGTGGGCGTGAAGGCAAACTTAGATGTGAAGACCTCTCTCTCCTTTGACGCAAGCAGTGCAGGTGGGAGCTCAGGCTTGTTCTTTCGAACTGTACCAACCATGGTGATCTTCCTCTTCAGGAGCTGCTGTCCGAGTTCATAAGGAGGTGTGTGGCTCGGAAAATTGGCCTTCCACTCTCTGCATCACATAGACTAGCTGCAGCCTCACCTCGGGACCTGTATACACTTGCTAAGATTAGCAGCCCTAAGTAGGCCTGCAGGTCAGTCTCATACATCTTTTTCCAGCTGCCATATTTGCGGAAACCCTCCAGATTTGTCATCTCCAGGATTATTTCTATTGCTGGTGTGATAAACAGGTAGAATGAGACAAAGTCATGGGCATAAGAAACGGCATACCTTGTGGGTCCTGGGGTCATCTTTATGACGTTTTGTTCTGCATTCCTGCCGTGTTGGTCATATGCTGCTGAGGACCATGTTATTTTGCCATTTTTTGAAAGGAAAGTCTCTTTTTCAGCTTTATGGTTTTCTTCTTCTTCTGAAGATGATTCATCATGCTCTGGGTTGTATTCCTCCCCATCTTCCTCATCCGAATCAGAGTTGTCTTGCTGGACAGCTGAAGAAATCAGAGCCTCTTCAACGTTATAACGCACATTCATGGCTTCAGCACACAGAGAATTCGGGGTCCTGTCATCTGCAGCCCCTTTATAACCTCTGGAACTCCACAGAAAAAGAGCTCTGCAGTGAACGCCACCTGTCTTGTGTCGTTTACGTCTGCTACTGTCAGACTGTTGTTCACGCTTACTTCTAATTGATCTGAGACTGCTCAAAGGCACAGCAGTCCGCGAGCAGACCACCTGATTTGTCTTGTTTACTTCTGCTACTGACTGAGCTGAGACACAAGTTAAACATTGTAACATTATGTGATGTGTAAATAACTCTGTGACCTAACGGGTTAGATTGACCCGAAGACCACCTTTGTACCTTTTTGTGTACAGCTTACATGGAAATGTGAATAAAAACAACATTTCACTTTTTCTATTGCTGGGGCCAATCTAGGAAAAGTCATACAATTTCAAGTTTAAAAAATATCGTTTAGGGGATTTTTTTTTGTTTTTAACACAGTGGCGGGTCAGGTTGACCCGAGGAAAACAAGAAGGAACAGCATTTCTTTAGCTAACTATGCTAATATGTTAACTATAAAGCTATCATTAAAAGTTATTAAATAAGGCAAAAAATAGAGAAAATGCTACCTTTGTCATGCCTACACCGACGACATATACGTTGTGTTTCCCTGAAGGCGCCATGGTCCTGGGTGTAAGCAGCAGAAGTCCAGAGCAAAGTCCGGCTAGTCCTACACTACGCAGAGCCGTAGAGATAAGAGTTGTGCTCAACGGAAGTCTAAAAACGCTTGAACGATGCAGCTTCTTATAGTTCCACTTTAGCACATTTCTCAGTGCATTTTAATGGCACCTTTAGCTTGAGCGGCTACTTCCAGGAACTTTTAACAAATAAAGTGCCATTCATCATCCATAAATATTATCTTGCAATCACTATATGACTATATTTAAAAGGGACATTAATATGAATTGCTCTTTTTGTGGAGGCCAACCAGAGAATGTTCAACATCTTTTCTGGGCTTGCTCTTACCCCTTCTGGGAGGACGTCAGCAGATATGTTATGACCATCTTCATCAAGACTTTACACTAAAATAACATTTAGCTTTTTTTTTATGGAACAAACAAGAGAAACCAACACTTTGTTATAAATCTATATATTCTATAATATTACAAATCTATATATTCTATAATATATAAATCTATTGGCCATTGGAGCCCCTTCTTTTCTTCACTTCTTGAAGATGGTCTTTTTTATGGAAAGCTTTTACATGGCTCAAAGAACAGAAAGGCTATAATAACAATTAATTCATGTGTAATTCCCAAACTCTTTGTCTGTATTTGAGTGTGAAACCCCCTGGCTCATTGTTCTAGTTTTGTCTGTACCATTTGTACTGCTTGTATACTGACTTGTTCTTTATAATAAATAAATAAATAAATAAATACATACAAGTTTTAAATGATAAAAAATGTTCTATGAAGCTGGAGGATAATTAGTACATTGATAAGTGACCCTAAGCTGCTGCTAAAACATGCTGGTCAGTTATATTTATGTTGATACACCAAATACGTGTGCATTTTCAGAAGTAATAAAGAGGTTTAACAACAATACATTAATTTTATTACATTTAAAAAAAAAAAAAAACACAATGTAGCCTACATAAAATATTATCTCACAGAAAAGATAATGTATGCAATTGTTCAGGTCAAAACATAAATAATAACATTAAAATAAAAACTAATTTGCTTGTTTTGTGTAGATGCTAAGTGCGTGCTACTTTTCTGAAGAAAAAAAACAGACAAAGAAAAGTAACAACGTCTGTTTTATTGACTCAAATACAACCTTTTGGAGTATACATTTTGAAGATTATATTCAATTGAATGTGTGTTCTGCATCATCTGCAGTTAGTGTCTGTGATTGTGGCTTCAGCACTTGATGAACTTATGTGTTACTTCATATATTCCAACTGATTCACTAATCTTCTCATCGTAGTCAGTCCAGTCCTGAAGAATATTATTGTGAGAAATGTAGTATGATGTAAACAGACGGAGATGTACAGAATACTTACTTTTTCTAGTAGATTTATTTCAGGAAAAGCTGTCCCAGACTCTGCTCCTTGTGCAGCAAAGCCAGCCTGCAGAACGATTACTATTATTAGGAAAACTGTCAGAATTGTATGAATGATGACAGTCTCTAGGGTAATTGGAGAGTCCTACTTGTGGCTGAAAATCAACAGGCTCCAAACCTCGACATTCAAACTGCACCATTGTCTTGAAGCGTTCACTATCCTCAGCCTTTAACAGAGAAATATTCAAACAAACACTGATAGAAAAGCATGAACTTCCATCATTCTGTTATTCTTTTTATTAATTTACTTGGTGTGTGATGCTTACATTATATGGTGTTATTGTGTCATCCAGGATATCTGTAAAACATTTCTGCATTTAATTATGGTAAGGAATAAAAATTAAACTAAATACATGTAAATAATTAAGTCTGAGACCTATTGAATTCTCCCTGGAGCAAAGTTTGCATTTCTGAACCATACTGGCACTGCCTCTCCCTCCTTTCAGTGGCGTACTCTCCTACAGATAGAAAATCTAAGTTTTACTGCACCGAGATTATATCTTAGTAAAATTTACACACACAAAAATACAATACATAAATAAGCTTACCACCAGAGTTACATATTGCCATTTATCAGAGATCTCCCCACAGTTCCCACACTTCAACTATAGAGAAAAAGGGGGAAAAGGATCTGAAATTAAAGGTTTCCTAAAATAAATAAATAAAAAATGCTTGACCAATTAGTAGAGTTGGCGTCTAAAAGCTACGTCATATTAGTGATTGTCTGGGCTGCCACACAACTCAAAAGCTCGACTTATTATATAATAATCAAAACAGATTTTGTTAAGCATTTTTTTGTTTTTTTTATTATTGTTTTACTTATTTTATTTCCTGTTTTATTTAGGATAACGAAGGCTGAATAGCTAGCAGAACACTAGATGACTGTCTTCAGCTGAACAGTACAGTATAGTATAGTATCTGAACGCATTAGCTAAGCAATATAAAAACAGAACGTTGCCTAATCTCACTTCAGCTAGTGTACTATTTGATGTTCATCAAAACGCAAAAGTCGAGCTAAACATTTATCAATGTAGTTACCAATTTAATGCGAGTCTACGTGAGTAGCTACCTTCAGAAACCAGCGGAAGTCGTCGTCCAGTGGTCTCACGTTGGTGACATTTTCCAAAGTGGCTTTAAACTGCAGCCCAAATTTCTGTCAAAATGTTAACTCGTTGTAAATACAGACAGAAAATGTAAAATACTCCAATATTTACCACAGAGCATGCCGCCTACATACCCCCATCTTGAAGCCTTCCCATTGACAACTTCCCGTGCGGTGCCTTCAAGTACGCTCGGTAAATGCACCATTGGTCTTGAATTTAACAGTATCAAGACTTATTGCCCCAATATATATTATATTTTAAATATTGCCTACAAGGATAAATGCCCATCAGTATTTGATTAACTTTAAAATCTCGTTTACTGTACGTTATTTACACTTTCTGACTCTTCGGTCTGGGAAAACCCGCTTGCCCGCAAAGAAGGAAAATAAAAGGCGCCCTCTAGCGGAAGAAGCTGGTTAAAATCCTTCTACGTGGACACAAAAGAAACGCACATGTAATTTGTCTATACCAGAGGTTGAAATAACTTAAATTAATCTTGGGTATTTATAAAATATTGTAGAATAGTATTAAAAACACATTACCGAGGGCCTTAATGGATACAGTTTTATTGAATTAGAAATGAACTCAAAATTCAGTAAAGCTGTCATACAGTACAAATTGCTGGTACAAATCATTCACACAGTTTAATTTCACAGAACAGAGCACAAAAGTACAAAAGAAAATTGAAGTACAATAGTAATAAGGTCAGCGTTAATCTCATGAGAATTGCTTACTGTTGTAGGTTAACCTGAGGCAACTTTACAGAGGCATAGTAGTGGGCCTTATAGCCACGTCGGGATTACTGAAACTGGCACTCAACTTTTAAGCTTTATTATGGTGTAGCCAACCTGAGAGTACACATTTCATTTGTTTTTTCTACATTGTTCAATCTACATATAGTATGGAAAGTAGTGTAAATAAATGCAGTGGACTAGATAATATCTTGCTGTGTTGCCAGCTGAATATGTCACCCTTTGGCTTCAATAGTTTGGTACTCACTATTTTGTGATTACAAGAAAACAGAGCAATCCACTTCAACATACAACAACAATGCAGTACACAACTCTCTGTAACACTGGACTAAACTAAAACACTGGAACAGATCAGGAAACTCCAGATTGTCAGCATAAATACAAGAGTATCTTCTAAAAACACATCCTTCTTTGACAGTATCAATTTAGCAAGATACAATTTAACTCCCAACACATGGGGATTCAAGTTTCATCAGACATCAGAAAATAAAGAAGGATTCCCCTCTTTTATTCATTATTGACATGGACTTCCATGAAGCAGCAGAGGATTTATAACAAAATACAATTTGGGACGAAATACATAAAATTATGTCTTTCCACATTTTCAATGTCTCCCCATAACAAAACACTAATCCCTAAATCCAACAATTACATTAAAGGAAACCAATACCCAAAGTGTAATGATAAAAGGCGTTGCAATTCTTTGAATTGGATGATTCTCTCTTAAATATGTTGACCCCAACTGGCATTATTTACAGTGCTCCCTCCACACCCCTCTCCGTTCTGAAGAGAGGTGCGACAGGGTCAATGGGGACGGCTGCTCGACTCTGACGTCCTTCGTTGTCTTGGGGTACTGAGGCCGTTCATGCAGCCATTGTGGCGCTTGTTTAGTCCACCATTCAGAATGTCTTGAATGTGCTGTACTATCAAGTTGATTGCCACTGCAAGAAAGAGAAACTGTTACAAGAATACTATCAACTTTTTATTAACCATCAACATCAATGCATTTTTGTTCTTACCAAGGTTGTCAGCTCCTCGTGGAATGATAACATCTGCATATTTCTTTGTCTATAAGTAAAAAGCAAAAAAGGATTGTCAGAGTTCTTCTTCCATCACTAACATTTTTAAATCACGTCATAGACCAAACTTACTGGTAAACAGAATTCTTCAAAGGCTGGTTTTACAAAAGTTATGTACTGCGCCAACACTTGCTCCAACTCTCTGCCACGCTCACTTATGTCTCTTAGAACTGGAACAGAAAGAGATTATAAACCATTAATAGAGTTACCGTATTACTGCAGATATCATACACAGTTCTGTGAAGTTTTACAGTCTAAACAATGCATATAAAGCTAGGCTTAAAGTCAACACAAACCCCGGCGTGAGAGGCGTGTATCTGGGTCTGTGTCCACAAACAGCTTCATCTGGAAAAGGTCTCGGATCTCCTGAGAATAAAACATCAAGATGCCCTCAAACAGGACCACGTCAGCCGGGTACACTGTTACAACCTCCTCTTTCCTGAAACAATATGTACAAACATGCATTAAAACATTAAAACATAAGGGTCCATTTGTCCAAGTAGAACGTGTTCTCACCTGGAATGAGTCACAAAGTCATAAACTGGAATCTGGACAGCTTTGCCCTGCAGGATTTGTCTTAGGGTCTTCAATATCAGGTCACTGTCAAAGGCATCTAAAAAGGAAGAAAAGTCAATTTTACAGTCTCCGGTCTCACTTGACACCAGTGTGCACATAACGTGTGTGACTCCTTCGTTGCACGTTTGGTAATCAAGGAATCTCTTTTACTTAACAGGTGGCTGCTTCAGTCACTGTGTTAAAAGCAGCTGCCTCTAGAAAAGGCCTGCTGACCATGCACATTTAAAATCAGCCATGAAAGGAAGTCATTGCACGAGGGGCAAGGTCTGTGTCCAAAAAAGGGACTGCTCTTCTGCCAAAACCTTGACTATGAATGTGATAGGAGTAAATCATACACAAGCCCCGCCCTCAGGCGTTGACGTGGGCACATTTCACACATACGCATACTATAAGACTGTAACAGGAACTAAAAATCATCCTATACCTGGGTGATCGAAGTTGTATTGGCCCTTTGATGCCTTTGCCTTTTGGTCAGGAGTCAGCACCTTGTAGAAACTGTCCTGACTCAGTATGGCCACCTGCCTCTGGTGATGGTCAATCTTGTTCTGTCCCAACAGTTCCATGATCTTTTCACATACTGATGACTAAAAGAAAAAGAAAAATAGATATATAGATATATACATATATAGAGATATATTTTTTTATCTAAGGTCAAGCTTAGGGCTGGACTGTCCTCTTTGACTCTGAGGACCACTGCTGAGTGGGCATTCTTCAGCAGAGTGTACATTGCTTTTGTGTTGAGTAGATTTTCCCCAACAATGAATCTGAACACTCACTAATTTCAGGGCAACAGTTGGCTGTCCTATTAAGTTCAAATGATTTAATTATAATTGGTACAACTTCATTTTGTTTAAAGATAGTGATGTACCTAAACACCAGGACCTCAAACTATAGTTAGAACCATTGGCCTGTTATGCTACCACAGAGCCTAATTAAAACCTGTCGATAACTGCAGTAAACCAGGCGAGAATAGCCTGTTGAAATGGTAACTACAAAGGCTTTTCCCGTTTATGTCAGGGGGTTGAGTAAGCAAAACACAGCTACGTGCAACTGCCCTCATTTCTGGGACGACGTTAGGAGGAGGGGCAAAACCAAGAAATAAAGACAAGATTCTCTGTAGTCCGTAACTGAATCTAAAGCCGGCCACGTAGCTGTGAAAGAAACAAAACGGTTCCTGGCGTTCCAACTGGGATTAACACGAGGTTTGGTTTCGGCACCGGCGGCACAAAATAAACCATATGCAAAACAAAGAGATGACGTCATCCCACGGACGGAAGTTTGTGAGCGAGCTTACGGTTTATAGCGGGAACCCTACCAAGACAAAAAGCAATTAAAACATACGTTCCAGCGTCATCAATTAAGTGTTCGTTCAATCGAACAATAAAGTTACCGCTAATTTAAGTAATTGCATGAGCTCCATGTATATTTAAAATACATAAAATAAAACAAGTGGATAGTGGGTCGTTTGTCGGGAGTGCAGAATTCCCGCTGGTACATGTCATTCAGTCGCTAATGTAAATTACGAGTTAATATTATAGTCAGCAGACACACTAAATAAAAATAAGCATAACAATATAGTCCACATTTGCATATAATAACAGCGATCTCTGAGCATGTGTTTACAAACACCAATCGAGGGCATTATAAATAGATGAGCTAGATTACGCCGGTTAGCACTAGCCTCCAAACACACACTATTGTCTAGCGGCTAGCATATGAAGGAATTTAGCAATGCAAAAAACTAATTCTCTAAACCGCATTATTGTATTATAAACAAGTAAGACGGAGCTGGATTCTTCCAGAAAAATAAGAAGAAGAAGAAGAAGAAGAAGAAAGATTTACAAACCAAAGAGCTGTCAATCATCAACCCTTACCGCTACGTAAGGCCACGCGGTCCACTTTGCCCGGCTCCAGACTGGTAGAACACAGCGATTTTCCACAAATAAAAATATGACAATTCCCCCCAAATGTCACATCGAGTAGTTCTAATACCCACCTTGCCACTGGCAGTGCCCCCAGACACGCCGATTAAAAAAGGCTGGCGAATGACGTCGGTTTTGTCGTCTTGGTCTCTCAGATGTGTTTCACTGTCCCCGGCCATACTTGCAATGTGCAGCTGGACACAGAGCGAAGGAACGTCGTGGGTATTAGGCCCCTCCCACAAAAGGACAGATTTTTATAATTATATCATTATTTTAAATGTACCCAATGTGACACACAAACAATAATTTAATAAATAGCTATTAGGTGAACTCGTATTAAATATTGAATCGATATTTAGGTTTCCATGAGAGCCATAGATATTAGAGAGTTGCCCCACCGGAAGTCCATAAAATTTGACCGATGCAGCTTCAAAATAGTTCTTCCATAACATAATTCTCAGTGCATTTGATTGGAACTTTTAGCCCGAGGGGTTACTTCTGAAACAAATGTGTTCAAGGAAGTGCTGTTTAAAAATTGTTTCATTTTCGCCAATGCAGTTGTCATAACTCTGCTTATCTCATGGCCCTGGTTTTCATGCGGAGGTACGTTTGAGTGACGTAGAAAATACCCAATCAGGTTCCACGTAACGTCGTCAGAACCGTTGTAGCCCAATGACCCGCCCACAGAGCCTCGACCAAGTCAATAACGACAGGGTTTACAGTCAACAGTTTACCGCTTACAGTCAAATAACGAAAATATTAATATATATGAGGTTCAATAAGCGCACTGCAGAAAGGTAAGTTTATCCAGCCTTAAACAAGAAACATAACATGGTCGGGAAAAGTCCAGGAGATAAGCTGTGTGTACTGTCTGCTGACACTGTTTTAAACTAGCGTTGCAACTTTGAAGATTGTCACAGTTTCTTTTATGCATTATTGTCAGCTGAAAAAACACCGTATCTGAGTTTAGTATGCTTCCGAGGCTGATTGCGACTCTACGTGCACCTCTGCGGCTGGGTAGATGGCTCTCCTCGGGGTCGGTAAACTTCACCAGTCCACTGAACTTCTGGGCTGGAGAAAGAAGACGAGGCACGCAAAAAGACAACGCGGAACATGTTTATGAACCAGCAACAGGCAAGAAATACTACATTCCTCCCCAAACTGAACTTTGCTGATAAGAGTTCTATTGCTTTGAAGGACGCGTTTTGTGTCAGTTGGAGCCATGTGGTGCTGAGGAAATCAATGAAGCTGTGAAACATGCCAGTTCAGCTTTCAACATCTGGAGCAAAATGTCCGGTATGGAGAGGGCAAGAATAATGATAGAAGCTGCTCACATTATTGAGGTATTGTGTTATTAAAGGCAGCTATACATGTTTTAATTCTGCCATAGAGAACAGTATTTATCTGTGTTTTACTCAGCATGCTGCTTTGTTTTGTATTTTTTGCAGAGCAGGAGAGAGGAGATTGCTCGGATGGAAGTGGTCAATAATGGAAAGTCCATCACAGAGGCCCGTTTGGATGTGGATTCTGCCAGACTCTGTATAGAGTACTATGCCGGGCTGGCCAGCACCTTATCAGGTCTAAAATTCAACTCTTAATGTCATCTAAAGACTTAATTGCATTTCATACATTTTAACTTTAATCAATAAACCCCATAAGGCCAACATGTGCAGCTGCCTGGAGGATCCTTTGCCTACACTCGGAGGGAGCCTTTAGGGGTGTGTGCTGGTATAGGTGCCTGGAATTATCCTTTTCAAATTGCCTCTTGGAAATCTGCGCCGGCCCTGGCATGTGGTATGTTTAATGATTTTAACAATGGACTTTTAATTCAATTATTTCACCATAATGTTCATATTATATCAGGAAATGCCATGGTCTTCAAGCCCTCCCCAGTGACTCCAGTGACAGCTGTCTTATTAGCAGAAATCTATGCTCAGGCTGGTGCTCCGCAAGGGCTTTTAAACATAGTGCAGGGGGGCCAGGAGACAGGCAGTTTACTGTGCCAGCACCCTGATATCGCCAAAGTGTCTTTTACTGGAAGTGTTTCTACAGGCAAGAAGGTTAGCGTGTTTATAACTTCTAGTTTATAACTAACCACAAAGATTATAATATTTTAACTTTTGATATACAGATTATGGAAATGGCATCACGAGGAGTGAAACCTGTGACATTAGAACTTGGGGGAAAGTCACCTCTCCTCATTTTTAGTGACAGTGATTTAGAAAATGCAGTGAGGGGAGCACTCATGGCCAATTTCCTGTCACAAGGCCAGGTACTGAACTATAATTTATTTATATTATACTTATTTATCTCTGTTATTTTCTTTTTAGCACTAAAACATGAGATGTGTTTGTGACAGGTGTGTAGCAATGGAACAAGAGTGTTTGTCCAGAACAATATTCTGCCTGAGTTTGTGGAGGAAGTAGTTAAGAGGACCCAGGCGATAGAAATAGGTGACCCACTGTTGGAGACTACTCGAATGGGAGCGTTGGTCAGCCGTCCACACCTGAACAAAGTCTTATCCTATGTCTCTCAGGCAAAAGAAGAGGTATCCCTTATCTATCCTTAACCATATCCTATAAAAATAGTGATCATGGCTGTGTTTGCAGGGAGCAACAGTTTTGTGTGGAGGCGATGTATTCATTCCATCTGATCCCAAACTTAAAGATGGCTACTACATGACTCCGTGTGTACTTGGTAATTCAAGTGTTATTTTACTGCATTTCTAATCTAACATTTCTTTTTTTCCTGTCTATAAAGTAAATCTCATAATACTTATTTTTTGACTTTAGGAAACTGCACAGATGAGATGACCTGTGTGAAAGAAGAGATCTTTGGTCCCATCATGTCTGTGTTGTCTTTTGAAACAGAAGAAGAGGTTCTGCAGAGAGCGAATGACACCAGTTTGGGTCTCGCTGCTGGAGTCTTCACGAGGCGAGTTCTAATGAAAAGGAAATAGTCTTCCACTTAAATTATTAATGTACAGTACAACCTTTAATTTGATCATTTATACATGTGCACAGGGACGTGAGGCGAGCCCACCGTGTTGCTGAACATCTCAAAGCTGGCTCTTGTTTCATCAATAACTACAACGTCACTCCTGTGGAGGTACCTTTTGGGGGTTTCAAAATGTCAGGTAAGGATGTGCCTGTGGAGGATGTACTGGCAAACAGCTCTGTAAAATCCCACAATATGTATTTTATATTCACTGCTCATTTTATATTCACTGCTCATTCTTTTTTTCACTCTTACTTTACCAGGCATAGGGCGAGAGAACGGACAAGTCACTATTGAGTACTATTCTCAGTTAAAGACTGTGTTTGTGGAGATGGGAGACGTGGACAGCCTTTTCTAAAGGAAAATCATGATGTGACATTAGTGAACATTTATAAACTGAAACAGATGTTTCTGGAAAAAGACTTGAATATCCATCACTGTGTCTTTAAACCTTTGCTTTAGTCAAGGTAAGTGAAGCTCATGCTTATAAGCCAGACTTCAGTTAATAAAGATTGTATTAGTAGGTTTAATTATGTATTTAAGTGAATGTGAAATGATGTATAGGGAAAATAATAATGAGATCTATAGAATCATATTTTATTACATATATTATTCTACTAAAATGTATGACTAACATTTATACACTAATGAAAAATGCAAATGCTTACAAATTGTGTTATTATGTGTAAATATTTACTTTATACACATTACAAACGTAAAAAGTAAATCACTTTTGAAACTTTTAACCAAAAACATTCAATGTAAAAAATGAACTGAACGGAACATGTTCTGTTGAGACACTATAAACTTTAGATTACTCTTTTCTTTTTGGCTTGTTTTTTGACGACAGCCTTCCTCTGTGAACAAATATCAAAACATCTTTACTGTGATGCTTGGGTTATCATTTACGAACTCTGCTACAATTTTTTTTTATTTAGTTCAAATTTACCTTTGCCAAAGGTTTTTTTGGTTTCTTGAACTGTGCCGACTCTGTTTGAAAGAGTAAGGAACGTGAATTATGTGATATATTATCAAATAAAAAAATAGCACATTTGCATACCGTCGTCTGAAGGGAGAGCCTCTTCATCAAACTCTTTCTTTTGAGAAACCTATAGTACAAAATAAAAACAAAAAAATACAAAACACTATTATATATAAAAGAATATGATTGCTCCAGGATAATCTGCACTGACCACTGCACTGACCACTGTACTGACCACTGTACTGACCACTGCACCACTGCTCTCGGTCACAAGATTGGTGTCCCTCAGATGGTTTCCTTCTTGGAGCTTTGCCAGTCGACCTTGTTCTGCCGACACACGCAGCCTGAGTGTGTGGAAAGGCGTCTGGACATCACCGACTTTAAAGTGCACGGCCATGCCTTCAAACCACAAGTGGTCATATTCGCCCTCCTTAAAGCCTGGTGGTTCGTAGTCCTCAGGGGTCACTGTAACAAGAGTCAAAACAGAAGTTTCAACTATAAAATATTTTGTTTAGAATTGTCTTCTGGTAAATGAATCTCATACATTCATCATAGTAGTAAAGCTTCATGGTAAGGTAGATGTTATTTGGGAGGGAGCCTAGATTCTGCATTAGCAAAAAGAGCTTCCTGATCAGCAACACGGAGGCTATCTTGGTGTCTTCCTGCGTGACCTGCATCTGCACACCATTGTTTCTGTAGACATAGATATTATCATGAGTAAAGATCCAAAAAGTTAGATTTAAAAATAACGTGTTTTCAAACCTGAGGATGTTCATTTCTGGACCCTTATCTGTATATTTGAATTTGAACTGGTAGGACTCAATTATGCACTGAAATTATGAAAGGTCTCTGTTATATTCATGTTTTTGGTTTTTTTTAAACGTAACCTCACATTTACCAATAAAAGCATTTTACACTTACATTGGGGTCATCGGGATTGGTGTAAACCTGAACAACAATAATAACAGAATATCAATCATTTATTATAACGCATAACATGGATTAAATGTTGTATGGATGTGCTGCTTACCCCAATAAACACAATCTGAAGCTGTCAAGATACAAAGCAATAAATAAGCAGCAGTTTGAATGACCATTTTCCACAAAGGCAGTGTTACAATATAAAGTCTACTTACATAATGTTTCTCTAATGCATCAAAGCAGCCCATCAACCTGAAAGAAAAAGAAGAATGATGTGTCTAAAACTTTTATAAAAAGTCTTTTGAAACATAAAAACATACCATTTCACAACTTTGTTCGCTCCAGGTGTGCTGCAGTCTTCACGCAAGACTTTAATGCACAGATCTAAAAACAAATTACAGAAAGGTTTGGGTGAAATTTGTGAAAATGTTCAGACCACAGTGATATTACAACATGTCATAAAAGTATTGAAGTTGAACCAGGTGATAGCAATTACATATTCTTCAGTTCTGATGCATTTTAAGAAAGTCTAGTAGCCTATAGAACAGGGGTGGGCAAACTACACCCGGGGGCCACATGCGGCCCTTTGGGCTTTTGAATCCGGCCCGCCAAGCATATTCTCATCTTTTTTTAATTATATAATGTTGTCATTTTATCTCTCACGTTATTATAACCTGCAGTAACCAGTTAAGTCCACTTCACCATGTGTTTTCACTGAGGTCTGATCGAAGGCTGTACGTCTCATATGTCAAGAAATGGTTGCAGTTTACAAAGATCAGCCAGTCCACTTGGGGCATTTTTAAACACCATGTGGCCTTTGAGTCAAAATGTTTGCCCACCCCTGCTATAGAATGACAATACAGCCTTGCAATAAACCCCAAACATTGTATCTCAGACTTTATAGTTGTTCGTTATGTCATCAATAAATACAGATTGCACAGTTGAGCTCAGTATGAAAGTATTATTGACCTTCCAAGTATCTGGATCTGTAGGCGTCCTCTGGAAAAATCCCCCTGAGATAAGTGATGGACGACACCGCCACCGCCATCATCCTCTTCACAAAACCAAGAGACGCCTGCTCGGTTTTCATGTCGCCCTGAAACAGTCCTGTCCACTTTGAATTTTAAGAAAGAGGGATTATTTTAGTTTAATTAATCATAATAATAATGATCCAGGTGTGTGGCGTATAAAAACCACACGATGGCGCGATTAGCTTTGCGGCGTCACATTTTTTAAGCTAACCATTTACGAAAGAAAATACATCCACAAAAAGTCATGCTTTGTGCAAATACCGAGTGGTTAATCTGGTAAAGTATGTAGAATAATTGTCAAACTTGCCTCGGCTGTTTCTTCTTTGCTTTTCCTCAGGCACAGCTTGCTAGCAGACATGTTCGCTTGTTACATAAACTAGTTATATTATTACTTTTCTTAAGATTACAGTTACACAATGTCTGATTGTCAAAGTAATAAAGGTTCAGCAGCTTTTTGGGGTTTTCTAATCATCTCAAATTCCCGCCGTAAAATATGCTGCGTTCAAGGGCCACGTTTTTATGACGCTTGGGTTTGTATGGATCATAACTGATTACTGTTGACCTACTTAAAGAGAATATTGCTTCATTAAATTAGATTAAATTGTATATTTGCTAAAGTATTTTGTGAAATATTGTGATGGTATTACAAAACATACTCAAGAGAATAATACTAAATCACTAATACCATAAAATATGAACATGAAATTAATGAAAAAAATCACATATTATTGGCCACTTTATGATTTATTTAAATGTATTATAATTTTATTTCATTTTTGTTCACTGTAAAAACAAAAAAAATAATACAATGATTTGTTCTCGGTGGAAGAATGAGAGGTTCAAGTTTTAGAACAAGGTGGAATTACACACAAATGTTACAATACATTAAGATTTACTCAATAATTGACTTTGGTCACCAGTGCTCTGAGACATAAATACAGTGTTTGCACTACAAAACCTTCAACACTCTAGACAGACAAATCTCTAAAAAGCTACAATAGGGAGCAGACTTTGGCCCTGGGCTTGTTACTGCTTGGAGAAGAAGTCTTTACTTTCCTGGACGTCAGGTTTGATGGTGTCACTTCCTGGTTTCCAGCCGGCGGGGCAGACTGAAAAGATAAGCCTGTGATCAGTTCTCGGTCAAAAAACAAAACGGCACATATAAAATAAATATATTAAAATAAACTTAAATGATTAAATTGAACTTCTATAGTTAGCGATAGATGTCAAATACAGTGTATAAGCATTTTGTGGTATCTCTTATTTTGTAATTATATTATATCAATAGCTACCTTCTCCATGCTTGTCTGTGAACTGAAATGCTTGGACCAAGCGCAAGGTTTCATCAACAGAGCGACCAACTGGGAGGTCATTGATAGTGATCTGTCTCAGGATGCCTTTGTCGTCAATAATAAAAAGTCCCCTGGAAAAGACAAGCAGACAATGTAAGCTACAACAATACACAGACATGTAAGCGACAACAATACACAGACATGTAAGCTACAACAATACACAGACATGTAAGCTACAACAATACACAGACATGTAAGCTACAACAGTACACAGACATGTAAGCTACAACAATACACAGACTCATATTTTGTGACAGAGACTGTAACCACACCTGAAAGCGATGCCCTCATCCTCCTTTAATACGCCATAATCTGTGGCAATAGTGCGACGTGTGTCAGACACAAGAGGGATCTTCATCATGCCCAGGCCACCTTGTTTCCGTGGTGTGTTGCACCTGTAAAAAGAAATCAACAAATATTATGGTAGACTTTTTCAGTCACATAAGACGTAATGAAGTAATCAGTGTTTTTACAGACCAGGCAAAATGTGAAAAATGTGAGTCCACAGAAGCAGCAATGACTTCACAGCCGATCTTCCTGAAATCCTCTGCAGCGTCACTGAACGCGATGATCTCAGTTGGACACACAAAGGTGAAATCCAGAGGATAAAAGAAAAACACCACGTACTTTCCTGGTGAGATAAAGCAGACATTAAAGCGTCTGTGAAAATGACCTGTTTAATCACAAGATCATATAATCTCGTCTTTGTAATGCAAATATCTTCATTTAACAGTAGACTATAGAGCTTTACCTCTGTAGTCAGAGAGCTTGATGTCCTTAAAGTTCAAGTCAGGCATCACTGCTTTGGCTGTGAAATCCGGGGCCAGTTTCCCAATTTGTGCGTTGCCTGCAGACATCTTTCACCTTCTAAAGGAAACAAAATACACTACTTTACACACAATGAATGATCCTAGTGTCTGTTACAGGCCTATTGGAAACGGATTCTCACACAAACTAAACAGAAGCATAATTAACATTATTATCTATTTCAAATAAAAGCTTAATCATAATCTATTACTGTTTTAGAACTAGCTCTACAGTGAAACGCTCGTGACAGTATTCACTAAAGCATTTGTCTCACTTCTTCTATCACCACCTTCCGCATTATTCAACAACCAAAACTCCGCTATTAACTGAACAGTCACAGACGCTCAGATCATAGCAGACTGGCAACAAGTGCTTTACTGAGAAAACTCAGCTACCAAAGTAAAGCAAAAGAGATATTAAACTTCCAGCTAATCAGAAAGGCCTTTTTATGATACACAGTGAAAAGCTACCTTTTGTAATAGAAATGATACTTTCTCTCTGACACACTAACCTTTCAGATTCTCTTGATCAACGCAGCTGGAACAGAGTGCGCACTGGCCACGGTTCACGGGCGATGAGGATTTATATCGCCGCTCCAGTTCTCGCGAGAATACGGTCCACTTAAGTTCAGACCAATGGTTCAGGCTCAGGGTGGTCTCAGGGCACTCCCTGGGCTCGGCTCATCCCACACAGCATGACTTTGCACATTTTCTCTCCGGGAAATGTTCACGCGCTTATACTAAACCACGTGAAGTCATAGAACAAGGATGAGGGTGCAAAAATACACTTGTTGCAATCTCACGGTGTTTTCTACTAACCCTCATAAATAATAAGAGTGACTAATTAACTTTATTGATGTGTAGGTAATTCAAGCCACCGCAGAACAGGCGAAATCAGTTCTTGGAAATCAAACTAAACTTACATTTCCGACTATCCCAAAATGTGACATGAAACTCAATAACAGTATTTTGCAATGAATTGTCCAGCATAGTGGGGTGGCAAGAAGAGGTCAATAAAGCTATAAATAAGCTGTTAAAGGACTTTTTTTTTTTCTTACTTCCTACTAGCAATGTTTATTCAGTGACTAAGCACAACTGTATCACCAACATTCGATTTCACACGAACAAAATCCATGCATTTTGTGTAGGCAGCCCGTAGGCATAGCAGGCTATATGTTTGTCAACTTCACTCTGAGTATGTACACTGTAGACCAGGGGTGGGCAAACCTTTTGACTCAAAGTCCACATGGGGTTTAAAAATGCCCCAAATGGACCGGCTGATATTGTATTCTTTGTAAACTGCAAACATTTCTGACAAATGAGACATACAGCCTTCGACCGGACCTCAGTGAAAACATATGTTGATGTGGAGTTAACTGGTTACTGCAGGTTATAACGACGTGAGTGATAAACTGGCAATATTTTATCATTTAAGGAATGTGAGAAAATGCTTGGCGGGCCAGATTAAAAAGCCCAAAGAGCCGCATGTGGCCCCCGGGTTTGCCCACCCCTGCTGTAGGGGAATAACTCTTGGGGTCCCATGAGGATTTTAAGGGAAAAAAAAGTCTTGGAGATTAAATTTCACACAAGCAACAATATTGTTTTTGGTAAGAATCTGGCCTATATTTTGTCACCGCTCTGTACACTGTAGAATAACCACATTAGAGGAGGAATTTGATGAGGCCCCACCGTCTGGATCCTTGTTTGAGAAGGAGACACCGTCTGGATCCTTGGTTGAGAAGGAGACACCGTCTGGATCCTTGGTTGAGAAGGAGACAGTCTGAGGAGACATCAAGTGAAAAGCCTTTCAAACCAACAAAGCAGAAGAACAAAGGGGAAGTAGCTGGTTATAATGCGATGATCAGTTACCAAAGCATGGTGTGTGGCTCACTCTTAACCTAAATTCTACCAAAAGTTTGTAGCACTTATAGATTTGTGGAAAATAACATTTTCTGGTCATGAATATGCAAATATGATTACACCCCTGATCTCCTCCAGTGTCCCCGCCGCCTCTCATTTCTGAGCAGTCGCTAAGCAATATCCCTGCAGTTTCCCTGGGCAACCTATTGAGGGCCAGATAAGAGAGAAACACAATAATGTCCTTTAGAGACTCAACAGTGGGCTATGATCAAATGCTCCCATGTCCGTATGTCCAGTCTCTAATGTGCTCATAATTGAAGCATCTGGTCAAATAAAGCAGGCACATGTTTGAAGGGTGCTTGACCAGAATGATTGTGTTTATGCTCATCATGTCTCACAGAAATCTAGGCTACATCTGACATTTCTCTTATTGCAGTGGTGGCTTCAAATACATTTTTGAAGAATGTTTTTGATATCCTTTAGTATGATAAGTGGAGTCGAAAACAAAAGTGGTTCACAGAATGAGGACAAGTCCAGGCTTGTCTTGAGGAGCTAACGACACAGGAGGAGGCTGGACCATGGCACTCCATCACAGCAGGAGATGGCAGCTATTCTTCCGCTGGGGCAATAATCTCCTGACTCACGTAAATTGGCCTATATGAGCTTGTGGGCTAATATTAGTGCTTTGCTTCTATTCAGTTTCCCAGTTTGCAACTTTATTCACTGTTTAACCACAAAATAAAAACATGACTTGCATTTTTTTGTATGTATGTTTTAATGTCCCTATCTTTGTCACACTGTTTGTTCAGTTGGCATTGATTTTCTGTCCCTATCAAATAAACATTATGACTTAATTCCATATAAAATACAGTAGGCCTATTTGATAGTAACCGAATTAGGGCTAATGTTATTCTATGTAATCTCTCTTTGGTGAAATCTAAAGCATTATCTGTCATACTAAACGCAGAGCTGTTCCTACAAGATCAAAAGCTGTGCCTTTAACAATTCTCCCGCGCTGGCTTACGACAGCGGAAGTGAACCGGAAACGGTATGAATATTTCGCGCCAAATTTGATTAACAAAGCATTTCTCCTCAGGTGCCGGAGAGGACACAGGCAGACCGCAGCACCACTTTTATATATCTCTTTTTCTGCTCAAGTAAGTGGCGTTTTGAGCGAATGATGAATTGATGTGCGTGAATATTGAGGTTTTCTTCTGAGACCTAACTTAATTATTATCCAGTTTGGCAGCCATGGAAGAGGCGAACAAGCTAATTGGCATGGGCAAGAAGCACCTGGTCATGGGTAAGGCCGTGGAGGCTGTGAACAACCTCCAGGAGGCGTGTGGCATGCTGTGAGTTAATCATTGTAACTGCTAAGGCTAATCAATTGGGTTTAACCCCAAAACGCGAACATTTGCAGGTTCTCCCAATGTATGAAATAAACACTAAATTAATTTCAGAGCTAAAAAGTATGGCGACACAGCAGATGAGTGCGCGGAGGCTTTCTACTGGTGTGGCAAAGCGCTGCTGGATCTGGCTCGGTGAGTAGGCCTATTTTATATATATACTATTATTGTGCATTAAGGTGCAAGACCGGAGTAGGTCAATGTACCGTACTTTTTGAAGAAGCTTTAAAAGGTTTGTCATATGGAATGTTCAAGGTTCCAGAATGGAGCAAAATTGAGTTAACTTTACAAAAAAAGGAGTGTTTCTGGTATAATTCTGAGCATACAATAAAAAATGATTGTGGTCATCAACATTTCTGTAAGGACTTGTCCAATAAAACCTAAAAATCATGAATTTTGCCACCAGCCAAAAGTCTAATTGTTACGAATGTGCACATTAAATAAACATACAATGTGAGGTACTTTCACTAATGTTTTCTAACCAGGCTCTGACATCACCTACATGAGGCAGAGTGGATGTCATTTGTCAAAACAGTCTTAATTTGCAATATTTTGTGACTAATTCTAACTTCTCCAGTTCCCTCCATTTTGGAATTTAGAACGTTCTCTTCACAAACTTTAAACGTGTCGATTCTCTTCAGTAAAATTTTGAATTCCAGAAACTACTTTGACCCATTTCTGTATTTTATTCTGTTCTTGTACCTTTTTAATTTGTTTTTACTCATCAAATGTATCTATACATTTTATTTAATTCTGGAATTTGCTCTGGTTTGTTTAGTTGGTTACATATTTAATTGCATAAATGAAATCAATTTCACATTACATTAATACTTAGACTTTAGTTATTTTGAAGTAATGGTGCTATTGAGTCAAAACATTACTCTACTCACATTTGGGCACAAATAATGACTCTGGTGCTGCTGCAGGATGGAAAATTCAGTCCTTGGCAATGCTTTGGAAGGAGTTCCTGAGGAAGAGGATGAAGAGAAACCTAAAGACTCCAATGTGGAAATGGAAAGCACAGAAAATCTTGATGGTGAGATCTCCAAATTAGATTTTTTTTTATTTAGCAGTTTTTGCATAAATGGCCTCTTTAAAGTTGAGTTATTTGACTTTAGGGTGAAAATACAGAATATCCGGAAATAGCGGTGGGCAATAATGCATATTGACAATCTACTAATCTGGGAAGACTGACTCATGATACAGTGGATTTATGCTCTGCTCTTCATCGTCACAATACCAGTGTTCATATTAACTACAAAAAGGAATATGAAAAGTATTATGAACAGATAATTGCTGGCAATGGTTTTATAATTGTCCCTGTTTATCATATTGATCACTGACCGGTCCAGGGACTACAGGTGTAAATTAGCACTTGAGCTATAACCTGGTACAATGCATCTCTCCTTACTGAGGTTAATGTATGTAATGTTTAAATATACAATATACACTGAATTTGTAGTTAAAATGGCTTTATAGTTGTATATGGCTGTAGTCTTGTGTGTAAAACAAAAAAATGCCAAGTAAAATTGAAATGGTGACATTTTTACCGGAGTCACCTGCTTATACCCTATATACTGTAAATCACTGTGGCATGAGTGTTTTCATCTAAAGTCAGATATCACTAGTCTATTGTCTGAACTTCTAAATTTACACACACCTTCAGAAAAGACCAGGGATGAGCTGCGTGTTCAGGTGTACGACGCCATGGCTGAGAAGAAGGAAGACTCTGCAGCAGAGGAGAAAAAAGATGCAGATGCAACAAAAGACGAAACACAAAAACCGGCTGATGTCAAAGATGAGAAAATGGCCAAAACATCAGAACAAGATGAAGACGCAGAGAAGGACGACTCGGACGCAGCTGGGAAGAAGAAGAAGGTGGAGGACTCTGACGTAGCTGGGAAGAATGAGGTGGACAACTCAGACGCAGCTGGGAAGAAGGACGCAGACTCGGACGCAGCTGGGAAGAAGAAGGTGGAGGACTTGGACGTAGCTGGGAAGAAGGACGACGACTCTGACGCAGCTGGGAAGAAGAAGGACGACGACTCTGACGCAGCTGGGAAGAAGAAGGACGACGACTCTGACGCAGCTGGGAAGAAGGTGGAGGACTCTGACGCAGCTGGGAAGAAGGTGGAGGACTCTGACGCAGCTGGGAAGAAGAAGGTGGAGAACTCGGACGCAGCTGGGAAGAAGGCGGAGGACTCGGGCGCAGCTGGGAAGAAGGGCTCCGATGCTCTCTGTGAGAAAGCTGAAGAAAACAAAAGTGGTACTCCAGAAAAAAGTGACCCAAAAGAGGAAGACGAGCCTGATGAAAGTGACGAGAACAAGGAGAACATAGCAGTCATGGATACGGACAAAAAAGAGGCAGACAAGGAGACTGACCAGCCAGAAGATGAGGACGGTAGGTCTGTTGTGGTGTCGCATGTTACGATATCATAACCCAATTTTATTATTTACGCTGGCCCATTTTATTTCTGCAGATGGTGATGAAGAAATGGAGGGTGATGAAGAGGCTGAAGAAGCGGAGAATGATGAGAAAGGAGAGGACACTGCTGACAAGGTACTTCAAGCAGTTTCCTCTTTAAATATAAAAAATGCACACTTGTCAGACTGTTGAACTTCTTTCAGGAAAGTGATGATGAAGAAGTTGGGAATCTGCAGCTGGCCTGGGAGATGTTGGAAGTGGCGAAAGTCATTTACAAAAGGTTTGGAACTGGGTGGTGGTGGTGGAGGGGTGTTGATGTAAAAACATGAACTCAAAATGTTTGTATTTTTGTTAATAGGAAAGAGGCTAAGGATGATCAACTCATGGCTGCTCAGACCCACTTAAAACTGGGAGAAGTTTCTGCTGAATCTGGTATGAAGTTGCTATTGGTCACCCGATATAACTGTCTTGGGAGTCATAGTTTAAATACAGGGCTTTACATTGCTGCCTCTGTTTTCAGGGAATTACACACAAGCGATCGAAGACTTCCAGGAGTGTCTGAAGCTGCAGCTGAAGCATTTGGATCCAGACAGCCGGCTTCTCGCTGAAACGCATTACCAGCTGGGCCTGACCTACAGCCTGAACCTCCAGTATAAACAAGCCATTGACCAGCTCAACAGTTCGATCTCTGTAATTAAGAGCAGGCTGGGTAAGCAGAAGATCTGGCTATGATGTATGCCGCCAATGTTCTGCTATTCGACTTAAATATGCCACCGTCTTTCAGAGAAACTACAGGGGCTCATAGACAAAGCTGAGGGCCCTGAGGCTCTGCCCGAGGAGCGCAAAGAGATGGAGGAGCTCAAGGCCCTGCTGCCAGAGATCCAGGAGAAGGTAGAGGACGCCACGGACAATCAAATGGCCGGTACTGATGCAGAAGCTGTTAAAGATGTTTTGGTGAGTGTACGTGTGAGGTCAGCACTTACTAATGTTAGTAGTGAGCTCATTATTTTGTTAATTTTGGCAGGATGGGAATTCCTCTACAAAGAAGGATGACAGTTTTGCTTCTACAAAGGTATATATTGAGTTTTCATTAGCTATATGGGCCACAAAAAACATTGAATTTTAACAAAATACTGCAATTTGTCCACTTGAGGTTAATGATGCTCCAGGCAATGGTCAAACTACAGTCTCGGACATCTCACATTTAGTAAGAAAAAAGGTAAGGAACTGAAATGGGTATATATAGTGTGTATATCTGTAGAACTAACAAATGCTTTGCAACTTTCAGAGGAAACCAGAGGAGAGTCCAGTAAAAGAAGGGGTGGTTAAAAAGGTGAAGCAGGATGAAGCCAAAATGAATGAAGCTAAAGAGTCTCACACCAATGGTCACACAAACGGTGAAAGGTAAGTTTTTTTTGGGGGGGGGGGGTCAGCTTATTGAATTAAGTTGCTCAATTTAACAAATACTTTATTTTTCAGTACTTGACTGCAGTCTGCCAGACGTTGCCACATGTGATTTCACCCAAAGTGCTGCCACTAATTTGTTCAGGTTTTGTAAATAACTGTTCATAACTGTCATTTTTGAATAAATAAACTTTATTAAAAAAAACTTAATCAGTGGACTTTTTGTAAAGCAGGAAAAATGAGAAATTGATGGTTGAAGTTGGTCATTTCACTGAACTTAAGTGTCTTAAAATGTCATTAGTATCAGGTGCCAAACTTGAGGTGACATGTTCCCCATCCCCTCCACACACCCCCTCCACACACCCCCAGCCCTGTTAATGCCTTACGTTGAAATTGGTTGGACAAAGGGGCAGGCCTAAACATATTTCACAGGAAAATCTAACGGAGCGTAATGATTGAAGGTGGTTTTACTAGCCGTGCATGAAATCTACCTGAATCTGGCTGTCATAATCACGCCACCATTTTCAATTACTCAACCTGAAACAGGCATCTTCCTTAGCATGTGCTTAAATTGTGCCATTTAGGTTACCATTTTGTTTTGCATCACACCCTATTTCACTAAACATTTGTACCACTATTTCACTTCTGGGATGAACAAATCTTTGACTCCATTCCAAACATTTTCTCCAGTGTTTTTGAATGGTGGTGGCAACAAGGATTATATGCAATATAGTGCAGGAGCCCCTAAAATAGTATGACACTTATAGGGTCTCCGTTTACAGGACTATTGCATAATTACTGAGACATGCCCAAATGAAACACAACTATGGTATGTGTTTGTAGAAACAGAACATTGATAAGTCCATTTTGCAGAATATAAGACCTTTCAATCTCACAGGAATTCAAACACCACAGTAGGCAGATTCATACTTGAAACAGCTTTTCAGGAACCAATTTTATTAATATCATTAATGTGTCATCAGCATCATCAATGAAATGAGTTAGTCTGTTTAAAGCAGAATCACGTGTGCATTCATTGCCCTTCTTTATTTGAGAACGCTTCAGTTCCAAAAAGCAGGAAGTAAAGAAGGAAGGGGAGGGGCCAGAGGACAGGGGCTGCAGTGAAGGAGGTAACGCAGGGAAAATGACGTCTGGCAGAGCAGGAATCTCCCCCTTCACTGGGATATGATTGGTTTTTCCCTTGTGCAAGAACAACAACAAAAATCAAAAGAAATTCAAATGGTGCTCTAAAAACAAAGATGATAGAGGAAGAGGGGACCGTTGCATGTCGGGATGTGTCGTTGGCTGCTGTGTGTATTTTGTTCCATAAAGCCATGTTAGGATTTGATGCAGTCGTCGTCGTCAGAGGTCTGGCTGCTGCTACTGGTTTCAGACTCAGAACCTTCTTCAACATGCGCCTCCGCAACACTCCTCCAGGGGGTGAAGTGGAGGGTCACACCCCGTGCCCTTGGAAGAACCCCATTCCTCTGAATGGCATTTTTCTTCAACTGCATAAATAAAATGACATTTATAAAGATTATCATGGTTGGACACAATGAGTAAAGGTTTATTAATTCATTTCATTTTCCAATTAGGTGTTGTGGGTGAACACACTGTATCATGAAGACGACATGCAGACGCCACAGAGAGCACCTATTCTTTATTAACATGCTCACCTGTTCAGTTTTAGTCTGAAACTCTTTCAACTCATCTT
Organism: Philypnodon macrostomus; assembly: GCA_036025475.1. Taxonomy (NCBI): domain Eukaryota; kingdom Metazoa; phylum Chordata; class Actinopteri; order Gobiiformes; family Eleotridae; genus Philypnodon; species Philypnodon macrostomus. Next base: position 28,552 of record JAVQKC010018437.1, read on the forward strand.
CGGTCAGAGGAAGAAAGTTGTCATCATTCTCTGGATACTCCTGCCAGCCCATAGACTTCAGCAACCTGGAAGCATTTGTTACTCAACCTGTTCAAGACCATAATACTCCATGTTGTGTGTGTTAACCATAAACAGCGTCCTACCTGTGCTCTGCCTCAAGAGAACTAGACAGATGTTCGGTGTCGGAGTCACTGAGTGAGTAGGAGAGACCATTCTCGTGACAGACTTCCTCATTGTAGCCTTTGGGCTCTGGGGTGCTGCTTTCTCCCTATACAAGAGAGGAATAGAAAATGAATAAAATGTATTTCTATAAAATAATTTTAAGAATGACAAAAACTAGTGTTGCACAATATATTGCAAAATAATAATTACTGCAATATTAGCAACACAAACTCTATATTGACATAATCTATTATAGTGCAATAATACCATGGTCTTTAATCTGACCATTCTTCCCATTTCCTTCAATGGAAATATATCATGTAAAATTTTATTATATTCTACATTTAGTTCAACTACGGCCTTTAGTCCTCTTTTAAAAAGGAACAATTTGGCTTAACTGAATAAAAATTGCAAAAATATGAATATCGTCGTAGGCATGATATCGCACAATATCGGCTATCAAATGTTTTTCTTCATTTTGTGCAGCCCTAACAAAAATCTAACAATGCTGATGTATTAATGCATTCTAGTGAATGAGGCCCAGTAAAAATAAACATAGCCAACCTCTCCTGATGTCCCAGGGCTGCTGCTTGTGGTCAGCTCTCCAGTGCCTTCATCTTTCAGAGCACGAAGGAACTCACTTTTACGGTCAGGACCACGGCGCATCATCTTCAGCCTTGACGGTGCAATGTCTATGGGAGGCGTAGTGCTGGAAGGGTGCTGTTGACAAAGAATGTTTTAATAGAGTTGGAACACTAGTAAATAACTAGGCCCATGCTGTCATACCAGACGGCAAGGTATATATAATCGGTGAAATGGCCCCATAAGTCTGCCCCAAATGCTCTGTCACCAACGGGCACCATATCAGACATTGTGTGCTTTTTAAGGGTTTTTAGATTTTATAACGAGCAATTAAGAGGCCCCGTCCCTAAACCATGACAAACATGGAAAGGGTCTATTTGATTTTTTTGATTTGTCTGGATGTATGTAAATAATGTTTTTTTCAAATTATGTAAAATTCCCTAAAACTACATTCATATTGGTCAGATGTGTTCAGGGCCGGAAGGTCATTAGGTGATTCAGGTTTGAGCCTAATCGGGCAAAATATGTGCAAGTTAGAGGCTGTCCAGATCACTGTACCAAAATTCACGCGATTTTGTTTATGATCAGCAAGATTATTGGCTCAATAAATGTGGGTCTGGGCATTAATTAGTTAATTAATTGTCATTATTCGTAGAAGTATCAAAGTCAATCCAGTTCAGCGTCTTCATGATATGTACCTGTGTGCAACAGTTGAACAAGATCCAGCAAAGACTTTTTGAGTTCACAGTTTTGGCCCGTAATTAATCAATTACCTAATTAATATTCATCGAAGTATTACCCAAATCGATACAGTTTGGCGTCTTTATGATATGTTCCTGTGTGCAAATGTTGAAACTGATTCAGCAATTTGTTATTGAGTTACAGCTAGGATCTGCGGACGTGGGCCGGCGTGATTCCATAATATCGTTGTTTCACCAATATAATGAGCAATAAAGAGGCCCGCCCCAAACCATGACAAATATGGGAAGGGTCTATTTAATGGGTTTTTTTTTGTCTGGATATTTGTGAAGAATGTTTTTGCCAGATTTTGTTAATTTCTCTAAAACTACGTTCTTCTTTCAGTCTAAAGGGGGCGCTATAGAGGCTTTATAGGATGTCAAATATACCTGACTTCACCATTTCAATCCAACTTTGTTGTAGGGTGGGGCCATAATAATATTTTATGTTCATCAATCGTAGTACCAAAATCGTAGTACCAAAATCCAGTACCGCGTCTTCATGATATGTAATGGTCTAGAAAAGTTTAAAAAGATCCGGCAAAGACTTCACAAGTAGGATCTGTGGACGGAGGTGATTCCATAATTTCGCAGAAACTCTTGTTTTGCCGATTTAATAACTGCCAAAAATGTTTTGTGGCAATTTTTGCTGTATTTTTATTACTTCTCGTTGCTCATGGTTTATGTACAGTTATGCTCCCAGAGGACATGACCTCCAGAGTCCTCACCTCTTTTGGGGCATTGTGTTGAGGGGCACTATTTGGGGTGCTGGGTTTGGCTGCAGAGACGGGGCTGGTGAACACCGAGTCTCGGCCTGGCACATGAAGGCCGGACTTGGTGATCTCTCTTCCACCGGCTTTCCACTGGGTGCTCTATAGAGACACAACACACAACTGTAGTAACAACTCAAGTCAAGCATGCATCAATGTCAGAATAGATATATTCAAAATTTTTATTGAGGTCATACTTTGGTGGGGGCCACAGCGGGCTTTGGGACCAGGTTCTTGTAGACGCTGGAGCCTGCGATGGGAGCTTTGCTGCCGTTACTGGGCAGGGCCGCAGCAGTGGCAAACCCTGCGGAGAAGGCAGTGCTGGAGTCCTCCTTGGAAACCTTCTTGATAACCAGCATTTTGGAAACCATCGGTTTTCCACTTGGGGGGTTTTCTGGAAAATACAATAAAGCCATTAGCCAACACCATCAAACTATCCTGATTTTATTTTTTAAATTCTAGTTTTGCACTTACCCCACACTCCAGCATGGGGAGCCACTGCTCTCATTTGAGTTCCAGGCTTTCCAGTTGTTTCAGGGTTGAGAGAAGGCTAAAACAATGAGAAGAACAGAAGTACAAGGTATTCTCATAAAATGTGACTGTAAAAGAAGGTTCAAGCCAAATAAATAAATACATGAAATAAATATATTAATATACTTTACTCATTCTTTTAGCATTAGCATTTTTGTTCATGTAGTGCATTTAACTTTACATAAGGTAGACCAACCCTGTAGAACTCTCATAACTATCAGCCTGGACATCTAAAATGCATTCAAACATAAAATGTGACTCACAAAATCCTCTTCCACAAACTTCAGCTTGTCGTCCTTGTTGTCTTTGCGTTCCTCGTTGGGAAACTTGTCCTGGTACGAGGTGCCCTTGCGTGGATGGAAGTTGCCATTGCGCTGCCTGTGTCCCACCTGCCTGTCCCTTTCGCCTCCTCCTCGTTTGGGGTGGCGTCCCGGGTGGTGGTGGCTGTCCGGGGCTCCTCGTGGACCTCCATGCCAGCTGGGTGTCTCCTTCCAACAAGAGCCTCCCACTAGACCACCACCATGTCCCCCTTTAGCCACCCCTGAGTCTACAGAGTCATGCCTCAGCAGCAGAGAGGGCTGCTGCCACCCATCACCTTCAAAGAGAACAAGCAAGAAATCAAACAAAAAGCAAACTAGAACACACCTTAATTAGGACTAAAACATTTGATCACTAAATGATTCTGCAAAATAAACCACATGTTTACCTGTGTTTCCGGCAGGAGAACGCAGGGAGCCATTGTTGAAGAAGCCATCAGAAGAGTTGTGGCGGCGGCGGCTCACTGAGGTTCTGCCATCTCTGTGATGAGGCTCACTTTGTTTTTCAAGGTTGGCAGCAGGGGACTTAAGACGGATGAAAAACATTAAATGACTGAACATCAGATAAATATAGAAATCAGAACATTTAATGTATTTTTTAGATGCATTTAAAGCATTTGATGAATGGTCAATTTCTCTAATGAAACTGACTCACAAAGGTGTTCCCAGATATATAGTCTGCATTTTAACCTATTGGTATGCCCAGCAAACCATGGAGATAAAATGAGGGAACTGTGTCTCCATTTAAAGTCAGTAATGAGGTCAGGCAAAGAGAGATTTTGTCCCCAGTTCTTTTTTAACTCGTATGATGAGCCGTCAACAAAGATAAGATCCTGTAACACTGGCTGTGTGGCTGGTAACCTTGTACTAAATAATTTGTTGTATGATTGGGTAGTCTTTAGTCCAAGCACTTACAGTTACTAAATATTTGTTAAGTGTATGGCATGGAACATGACATTAAGCATGACATGCAGCTAAAAGTGTGGTCATGATTTGTATGACCAAAGAGGATAAATGTATATTATTTGTGTAACATGGTCCTGGGTGGCACAAATAAAAAAACAAGTGTTTTTGGTGCATGTTCTGATAAAGTGAAACTGGCTCTGTTTAAGACATACTGTACTCCTTTGTACACAGCTCATTTATGGAGTAACTAGGTGGTGGCCTATAGTAATGCTTTGTGGGTGCTTTTGAAACGGCCAAGATGGACTAGAGTGAAGTGAGAGGTTTTCCTCTCAGCGAGAGTAAAAACTCTACATGCTATCTTATGTAATGTAAATGTATAATTTTATTAGGTATGCAATACCAGTATCAAGTTCTAATACTCATAAAAGGTTAAACCACGCACCGATACCACCTTACGTTAGCGTGACACTGCCTCTATCTGAGCAGACGGAGCTAAGTCAGCTGAATGGGGCTTATTCAGAGAGAATGATAATGATAAAGTAAAAACAAATAAAGACACAGCAGCAGGACTACATGCTCATTTCATTGAACAGAAGAAAGCCTTGGAAATATACATGCTCCCGTGCTTTTGGAAAAGAGTAGCCTAATTTCAGGATCTCATGTCTTTGTAACAGACATGTCTTTGTAATGTCTTTGTAACAGACATGGGTGAGGAGAATCACATAAACAAATCATGGACTGTAGCACAAAGCGCAATCTTCAAATCACATTTTAGCTCATTGCAAAAATAATACGTCCATTCTGTGAGACGGCTCTTAGTGAGCACTGTCCGAACAGCTCAGTAGAGTGAGGCTCAAAGAATACATGGCTCTAGTCTGGCTCATGTACACTGGTGCAGGGGCAGAGTGAACAGAGTAGCCAGGAACTAGCTAATTATAAAAATAACTAACATTATGCAGTTTATGTTGTTAAAATGTTATTATTTCTAACTAGTTCTTTCTCTATATTCTACTCTATATAGTATCCATGTTCATGAGAGGGGAAAAAACATTGTATTTGTAATTTTATTATCCTTACTCTGTATCGGTATCATTGAGTACTTGTTCTCAGTTTGCAAAAATGTGGTATCGGTGCATCCCTACATTTTATCTGTCTATCTTAATAACATCAGATATAGTCATGTGATACCAGTCCAAGCTGTGGAGACACTGGCATTCATGTTAGAAAATACCCAGTTAACGGTTGTCTCTTTTTTACTGTTTTATTGTGCTTTTTCATATTGGACCATGAGTCTGTAATAAAGAGGAATTGAATTGAAATATAAGTAACAAATATGTAAAACAAATTACTGAATTCAACAATGAATATGTAGGCTTAATAAATAGCCTTTGCAGCGTCTGCAGTACGTCATGCTATACTTCAATTATCACCATTGTTTGTGTTCATAACATAGTCACAACAATAGTCTGCAAGCAGCCTGTGTGAAAAACATTTAACTAGAGTATATCGCTCATGTATTTATGTGGTTGGTTAACATTTTCTGAGCATGGATGAATAATCTTAAAGCTCAACTCAGTGCTGATTAAAGTGCTTGGAGCTGATGCCAATGTTCATGGCATGGCTAAGTTATGTAGCTAGGTGTATTAGACACTACGTAGAAACTAATTTGGTCCATTTGGATTTCATAATTAGAAGGTAAAACATGTTTTGTCTGCATCTGTAATCTGTTTGAATGAACATGTATCTGCTCAAACCTTGGCAGGCTGGGGCGTGGAGAAGTTAAGCCAGGCAGGGACAAAGTCATGCTGCGCCATTTAGGTCCAGTGTTTCCGGTCAGTGGAATGAGGCATCAAACCTCATGGCCAGGATCTAAAAAAAAACACATTGTTATATTTACAAATATCAAACAGCTTGTGTGTACTTATCAAACAAACAAAAAAACGTTAAACTAGGCCCACGCTGTCGTACCCGACAGAACGGTATATATTGCCGAATCCGCCCAATATGTCCCCAACGGGCACCTTAATCAGACATTGTTTGCGTGATTTCTAATGGTTTTTATATTGTTATTAATTAAGAGGCCCCACCTCCAAACCATGACAAATATGGTAAAGGTCTATTTGATTTCTTTGATTTCTCTGGATGTTTGTGAAGAATGTGTTTTTGTAAACTTCCCTAAAACTACATTCTATTTTCAGTCTATAGGACGCACTATATTGGTCAGATGTGTTCAGGGTGAAAAAGGTTTTGCAGATATAATAAGAATATACCATTTAGAGAATCCCAGAAGGTACATTTACAGTTAACTACATACAAGACGTGATAAAAAAAGATTCTATTTCTGGCAAAAACAAAGCTTGACTTGCAGCAGCTGCACCTGTGAGCAGACTGAGTGAAAACAAATATGAAGCTGAGGAAAATGACTTGTACTTGTAAATACAAAACTCCATATTACTAAAGAATCAGATTGAGAATAACCCACACGCCACAAATTATATCTTCCTGTTATCTTTGTATCCTCAATAAGAAGTAAACACACGAGGCGCTACTACATCCATTTTTTTGCTTAAGTAGTAAAGAGTTCATTAGTTACCCCAGAGTCCGAAGCTCTGAAGTCCTTTGCCTTCTCTCTCTGCTTCTCCTCCTGTTCTTCAGGCCTGGAGGCACTGACTGCGTACTGTGTGCAGCAATGTTTAGGTAAAAAGACAATGGAAAACCTCCTTTCCAGCTTTGTCCAATGTGATGCTCCAAGACTACAAAAATCTTATTTTCCTTTCTTGAACCAGATTCCAAAGCAGGTCCAGTCCGTTTTGAGTGCTTTTATTTCCCCAAGCAGGTTGAAATTTTTAGTTGTTTCTTTGGATCATCCTCGATGTAGGTCGTCAAATGAAATCGAACTGAAGTGTTTAGGAAAAGGATTGTTTTGAAGGTGATAGTGAGGAAGAGCCAGGCTGTTTGAGTTTGCAGTCAGTGAAAAACTGAAGGCCTGGACCATGTACAGCAGGCTTCAGCAGTTCCTTTAACACCAGATGACGTGATGAACACAGGTGTTGTCCTGCCACACTGTGTGCCAGTATTTCTTAATAGTGATATACCTATTACCGGATCATTGTAAGATTTACTGAACCACACGTAAAAAGAAAAAAATATTTCCAAGACAGTCTTGAATTGGCAATGGAGGGTACTGAAACCACTGCTCACCTCATTTAACTGGTGAAGACTGTCTTTGTGTAACAAAAATAATGCTTCAATATTCAATGTCACATGACAAAGAAGGAGTTTAAACCCTTTGTTACATCTCTGACATTTTCGTTTTTGTTAGTAAAATTTAAATGTTGCTGAAAAACACATTATGTCAAATTGAACTTAATCCTTGTACTTTCACTTTCACAACATTTGCCGTATGCCCATTCAATATTCTGTGATTTTCTGTTTAGAAATGGTATTCATCCGTTATCCTCGCTATGCCAAGACCATAATCTTGAAGTCTTCTCACTTTATCAAGTACAAATGTCTTTTTGCCGTGTTCTAAAAGCGGAGGAACTTCTTTTTCTTGAAGAAGAGGGTGTTGTTAATGAGAGAGCATGCATCCAATATAGTTTCTGTCCTTATGTCGTTGTGTTTGGTCCTTCTTGGTGAAATACAGAATTTTCAGTGTAGAGTGCCAATAGTTTAATATCCACACAGGAAGAGACTGGATCTGCAAGAAACAACGAGAAAACAATGTTACTTTATTATAATGTGAAGTTGGTAAGTTCAAGACCATATAAAACCTGACACTATTTTGTTTAATGCATAGTTATATACATCTAGTGAAAATATACATCAATCTGCATTTTAAGATGAACGCGTGCCAGTTTTGTATCCACTATAAATTAATACAAAAGTAAATGTAACTTGGGGCAGTATATTTGGTATCTGGCCTGACTGTAAATGGAATTTAAAAGAGCATATGGCGCAGATGTAAAATTACAAAACACAACTTGAAGAAGTTATTTTAATATAATGCGTTTTGCTCGCGTTACAATAAACATTATGGCCTCAGAAACGGATTTATCCACGCAGCGCTGCTGTGGTGGGATGAACTATTACATAACAGCTCAGCATCAATGAGTCTGCCACAGACACCAGCTCAAGTGGATAACATTGACGTTTACTCACAGATAGCCAAACTTAAAACAATTCAGAGCTAAACATTTAACTACATTCAAAAACACTGTTCTGAAGATAAAGAGACCACATGTCATGACCATCGCATTTAAACACTGAACATGCACGCTGCTCCTATGCTAACTAACGAGGAATTAACAAACAGTTAGCACTATCAATAAATGAGAATGTAAATCGTTATATTGTACAATCAGTAAATTAATATAAACAAAAATGTAGTAATCTCGGTTGTAGTTATGTGGTGGTTGTTTTGCTAACTAACTTTGTTTGGTTGTCTCTCTAGTGTTAGCGTTCCGTTTGATAGCATAGAGCTAGCGTCATTTAGCCACTTTCACCATAGGAAAACATGTTGGTAGAATTAACGAAACGGTATAGTTAGCAAGCAAACCATCACAATAATGCACTTCACACAACAAAAGCATAAATTATTATTAATCCGGACAAACATTGGGAATACACTGTAGAGGTAAACAGACCTGGCTTCGTTGAAACAACACAGTTTCAAAATGGCTACCTTAGCAGCGGCAGCACACATTCATCAGCTTGCTAAGCGCTAATGCTAACTTTCCAGGCTTTCATTGCGATACCTGCTCTTGAGTAGGATGACTTATGACGGACAACTACTCAAATGTCCGTATATTCCGGACGCCAACAAGGGTACACTTCCACGCCACCCTGAACCTCATTAATATTACGACAAGAAGTGTTTGTTTGGGTTTTCAGAGCGCTTACCACTGGCGCTGGCACTGAGGGACTCGGAGCCTCTATATAGCTACATTCAACACGGACAATACTTGTGCAACGTGCTACTGCTCCCTAGTGTTTTTAAATACATTTTAGGTCAGAAATATTAATCGGACGAAAACGTTAATAACCCCTACATAGTGTTATACATTTAACCCGATCGTATCAATACTTTTTCATTTGTTTCTTATTTTTGTAACTTACTTGACCGTAGTACGCTATTTGTATCTTGAACATAACTCAACCCAGTACCTCCCCCGCCAAATCAATCGATACCAGAACTACCAGAACCGTACTCGTTCAAGTTAACTAGTGAAAGAAACAGGAATTTAATTGAGCATCGATAAATAACAACCATCAAACGACCTTTGGTGTAGCTTGTGATCTGAGTTTTTGTGAGTTCTACTTCAGCGACAAGGGCCAGAGTGCAGGTAAATACTATTCAAGAGAGTTGTTACAGTATGATGCCATGATATTGCATCACTTGCTTTTGAAGTAGATCGCTGTTGGCTATGCGGTTAGCTTTTAGCTTTTGAAGAACATGTAATACTTTTTTTCTTTTCAGATTGAAATGTTAAGATTTCTATCAAGAGAATGCACAATTGCTAAGGTAAGAGGATGTTATAGTAAAAAAACAAACAGGAATTTTGTTAATTAATATTTTTTTCCTCCCTGTCCTCAGGTCACAGCATGGGGGTGCTTACAACAATCTTTCAGACAACCAACATTTTCAACAAATGCCAAAGTGCTTTTTCACCCCCCTCCACCCCTCCTAAAAAAGGGCAGTTTTTTGAGCATCAGTTCCATCACTTGGCGTTTGTCACGTCTCTGTCATGGAAAAACTACAGGAGATAATGCCCATGAAGATGAAAAAACAAATTTCAGTTTAAAAACTCTTTTTCAGGCTCCCAAACCACCCCTATACTTGGGCCTTTCAGGGCTACTCCCCTTTTTGTCTGCCCCTGTTGTGATGGCTGCCACAAACACTTTCTACCCTGAAGTTGCTTATGCCCAGATGGTTTACGGAGCCTCCATTGTCTCTTTTCTGGGAGGTGCACGTTGGGGGTTTGCTATCCCTGATGGTAGTCCTGCCCTTCCCGATTGGAAAAACCTGGGGAACAGTGTGGTGCCTTCCCTTCTGGCCTGGATGGCAATGCTCTGTAGGGACAATATTGCAGAGGGAGTTCTAGTTGTTATTATGGGACTAGGGCTGTCTCTGCACTATGACCTTACCCTCTTACCCGGATACCCTCCCTGGTTCAAAGCATTACGGACTGTGCTCACTCTGGTTGCTACATTCTCTCTTGTGGCTACATTGGCACTTAAGAATATATGTACTGAAAGGTCCAAAGTAAAACAATAAACGGTTAACTATGGGACCAACAGTCTTTGTCTTTAATAATGCATCTGAATGCACCTTGTTAACACAACTGAACAATGACATCGTAACACATATTTCATTTACTTTAAATGTTTTTTAAGAAGACTTAATGAAGCACAAAATACCCCCTGGAAAATGAAGTGAATGCAAAACACTTTTAAGCTACATTCAAACAGCTTGACTGAATTTAAATAAGTAATTGTAATGCTCAACACAGCAAAATAAATGCAGACATATATGACAGTGATAAGGAGATCTCTGTTTAGGGTTGGAGCGACAGTAACAAAGTTTTTGTGGAACATGTATCATAGTTAATAGAAAATGTAAACTAAACTCACTCTTTAGTAAGAAAACCTCATGGCCTCAAAAAGAGGCCCGTTCTCAACACTCTCAACAAGAATGTTTATTTTCTTACGTACATACACAAAAAAGTTAAATCTAACTAATACATCAGTTAAAGTTTACAAATTCCACTTTTCAGATAATGACAGATACAAAAGAAAGCTTTTCATTTATAAATAATTTATATAAATAATATACACCGTTATCTCTTATGGTGTAGTTTTCAGTTAAAGGAATTTTGCAACCATTCACATTTTGTTGCTATAGCACAGCCAGACCCCCATCACAGCGGCTGGTGATCATGTTGCCCACTTCAGTCCATGTGTCCAGGTGAGGGTCATAAATCTCCACAGAGTCCACAGTCACTGGTGCAGAGAAGTCTCTACTTGCTGCCCGGCCCCCAACAGCGTACAGAAACCCATTTACTGCTGATACTGAAACCCCTGCACGCGCTGTTGACATTGGTGCCACCTCCACCCATTTTTCCTAAACACACAGGACAGAGGAGGAAAGAGCCAAAACATGTCATTATTCTATAACAGAATTATTTGAGGCAATTATTTGATTGATCATTTTTAAGTTTTTTTTATTTTAACTCTTTCCAAAGGTGAAGGGAGCTTGCGTATATACAGCTAATATTATTTATTATTCATAACATTATTACAACAAGTCACTTTCAATTCTGCCTACAAGGAACATTGGATGATTTATTGAGAAAAGATTATGTTTTTCACAAGAAATATGAAAAACCTCACATCTAGAAAATTCCCAAATCCAAAAGGCTTAATAAGAAGATTTGTACTTAAACTTCTTCTCACCTCTTCAGGACAGTACTTTTCCACAGTCTCAAGGGCACCCAACGCCTCATTCCATCCTCCCACTGCGTAAATGTTGTTATTGAGGCAGGCCACGCCCACATAGGCCCGCCGTGTGACCATGACGGGCAAGGCACTCCATCGACGCGAGATAGGGTCATACACCTCAGCCGAACGTAACTCCATACCTTCATCACTGATTCCTCCGATCACGTAAATAAACCCTGAATGGCCATAGTTGTTACTCATGTAAAGTGACATCTAATCTATTCACTGTGATGTCAGTAAAAAATACACATGAGCATTATTTGAGCAAGAAAAAATGTATAATACCTTGTAGCTCGCAGCAGCCAAAATAGTATCTTGGAACCGCCATATTGCCAATGACCTCCCACTTGTTCTCCTCTGGGTCATAACGTTCCATCGTTTTTCCAATCTCTGAACCAATCCAGCCACCTAGTAAATCAGATTCACAATGTCATTCATTAATGTCATAGCAAAATCTAATTGTCTGATTGGCCTAGCCCAGTACATAATTATTTTATGGGTTTAAGACATTGTGCAAATACTTACCAAGTGCATAGAGAGCCCCATGGCATGGACAAACACCAACTCCACAACGCGGAAAGTTTAGAGAAGCTACTGCAGCCCACTGTTTGGTGACCGGGTCGTATCTTTCAGTGCAGTCAAATATCATTGAGTCTTTCTCCCCTGTAAAAGAAAAACTTTTAATAGGGTGATCATTATTAATGATTAGACTTCTACAGTAGTGTTTTTTAAGCTACAATCCCCTTACCACCAACTACATAGATCATTCCTTCCAGTATAGCAACTCCCAACCCACTGCGGGCCTGGTGAATGGAGGACACAGTGGTCCAGTACTGGTTAAAAGTGTCAAAGCGTTCCACGCAGCTCAATGCCCTGCTGTCACTCCAGCGCCCGCCCTGCAATCGTGTGTACCCCCCTGAAGATAAAGCATCTGTCAGTTATGTTCATTCAGATCAAGTTGTATGTTAAAAAAAACATAAATAGAACTAAACCTATTGCATAGAGATATTTCCGAGCTTTTCTTCTTGGTCTCATCTTGGCTGATTGTAGCAGACTGTACATCTTGTTTTCCTTTGGAGACTTTGTAACTTCAGTGTATTCCTTTAACAGAGTCTGCAATGCCACTCGGAGACTAAAGTCAGCAATACCTTTGAGTGAAACAAAATTTTAAAAATTTCAAAAATAGCTGTTTTTTTTAGCACTTAAAACACTAAATGTTTGTCTTAATGTTTACCTTCAATGTATTTAAAAAGTCTCTGCGGAGAAAGCAAAGGGAACCGGACTGGTTCTAAAACCTCCACAATATATTTTTTCCTCTTTGCCACATCTTGAAGAACCCAGTCCATTGCTGCAGTGAAAACCTGATACTCATCCTCTATTCTCAACTCTTCACTTTTGAGGAGTCTTATTAACTGATCCTTCAACAGGCCCTTGAACTCCTCAGTTGCACACACCTACAATGAAACATAAACACATATACATATACTCATATAACATCATGTGATATTTTGATATGTGATTCATACCTCCAGGAAGTGAACATGAATGTAGTTTTCTGTAAATTCGAGCATGTCCATGCAGGCAATCTGCTCCAAGAACTGAAATATTCCCACACAGTTGGACGGGTCCATGTGGCCCTTCAGAAATTCTCCACAAATAGAAACAACTTCAGACAGCTGTAGCATGTCAGCAGCCACCATCAGCTCCTGGACATTGTCCACTGTTACACTGATGACCCCTGTATAAATAAACAAATATACAACATTACTTTGGCAAACACAATTCTGAACCTAATTATTATGCCCATATACCTGTGTAAATGAAGTCCAATAAAACCTCAAAGGCTTCTGTCTCTACTCCGAGGATCTGCACCTCTTCTTTCTCTGACTCTCTCATTCCTCCAGAGAAAAGTGCAGAAAAGTATGGACTGCTCGCGGCCAGTACCAGCCTGTGTACTTTGAACACACGGCCTCCTACATTCAGTCCTACATCGCAGAAGTCAGTGCGAAGCCGCATCTTGTTCATCTGTTCCAGGATGAGTCTGGCGTAGCGGTCTGACGCCAGGATAGCCTGCTCGGAGGAATGGGTGAGAGTGGCACCCGCTGCGTCCCCTCCGCCACCATGAGTGATGGATGCTGATGTGGCGGTCATGGCACCAGGGGTAGTGGCTGTGCCACCATTCAGACTTCAAACCTTCAGCTCTGGGAATCAATAAACACACGTATGCCGTGCTTAAGAACAAATTACTAATGTAAACCACACAGACAACCATGGGGCAAAACCCATAGAGATGACAAAAACCATAGCAAAACAACAACTGTAGCCAGGCGTGCTAAGGAGAAAGGGCTAATCTACGCATATTTTTACACTAAACAAAGCCTAAAACGAGTTCTCTGTAAACGAACTTATACATTTACGTACACTGGCAATGCATGTACACAATTCATCGCATAAACGGCAATATTCATGGTTTAGAATCGCTTACCCATAAGTTACTGATGATGAACTTTTAGTCAATCCATGTCTCTGGCTCGACTACACGATCTCACTACAACAGTCAAACTTAATCGAGCAACACAATCGGCCTAACCCAAAATATACATTTTAATTTCTATAAACTTTATTTCTGGTTTTCTATTATTTCCGTGCTTAACTGTGTATTCCTCTAATATGCATAAAACATGGAAGCGTTTTTCTGACCGCGCAATTGAAATTTGCTCTTTATGGCTTGCTGTTCCCACAATACACACTAGATGGCATATCAGACTTTCTACTATGCTTTCTACTGACAAACTAATGTAACACATACAACAAGCACTAAAAAAATAAACGAATTAGTTCTCATAATTATTTGTTTACTCATCTGTCTGCAGCTTAAACAATAGCCTGAGGCTACAACATTAAGTACTATATAGGCCTAAAAAAGAAACTTGACGATCTTTAATAAACTTATAAGGTCATCATATTTAGTAGCAGCTGCAATTTATCAGGAGCCAAAAGAACAGAATTATAATGACATGATTGTGAACCTCACATTGCATGTGCACAAACATTGGGCCTATAGAATCACCCCAATCTACAATACAACAATGTAACAGTCTTTACGAATCTCCATTTAATTTGATATGGCAAAGACACAGAGGCCTTGTTCACATGTCAGTGTAGTAGCATTATATTTCACACACTTGAATTACAAGTTCTTTAACATCTGTTACTGGGCTTGTATTTCATGCATTTGTATGTGTCTGTCAGAATTAAGAGTAATGTGGTTTCAGAATATCAGGTGGCACCAGAACTAGCCAATTAGAACTCATAGGCAACAACATGCCAACCCAGCCACTCATTCACCTGTGCCCTCAGCCGAGGGACCCTATTGTTTATTGTCCAGTGCGTCCTGTTTCTCTAAAGTGCATCATGGCTATTATATTAACTGAACAATTAGATTATTGGATCCAGCTTACATGGACTCATAAGCCAATAAGGCCCAGCTCACCTCGTGAACTTGGTGGTTTAAAAAACAAACATACTCTCTGTCCACTTCTTTTCAAATAAATGACTGGGAATTATTTTAATTTAAGCCAAAATGCAGATTTTAGAAATGATCGTTTCACAGTAAAGGGCATTTCTGTATAAAATAAATGGAAATTATAGCAATGAACAACTATCGCAATAATAAAAATTCTTGCCTCGATAAATAATTTGTTAGTGTTTTTATTGTGATGAATAATATTATTGTATATTGTCCCATCTCTATAGAAACAGTACAGTATATTGACTTATATTCAGTCAACATGAGGTATACAAATTAAAGTACATTTAGAATAAGTTTAATAGATCAACTGAATTTATAAGAACAGTGATCAAACATAAACAGTGTCTGAGTAAAACACAATGAGAGATGGATTGTGAAAATGTTTTTGTTGAATATTGTGTTCTTTACAGTCTCTCTGCAAACACATTCACATACAGTATGTTCCTCAAATGTTTGCACAGGCATTGCTTGACTTAGGCTCCTGTCCTCACTTGACAGGACTTGAGAACTACATAACCCTTCTTTATCCTGCCTTGGCTGCAGTTCACTCTTGACTGTGTACATACAGTGGTAAAGGAAAGAGTGATTCTCATTTGAGCTCTGAATCCTCTCCATAACCCTGACTGCAACAATAAATTGGATTGTATCTGAAAGCAGGCTTTAAACAATCTTGGAAGAGAGAAGTAGACTAAATCAAAACATACATCTATATAGGCCTTTAATGACAGTGTTTGGGCCACTGTGCCACTGATTCCTACTGGCATCAAAGAGGTTTGTGTGAAGAAATCTCCCACGTGTATGTAGTTTTCACTCACAAAACCAAAGTCATTGTAGTTCAGTTTTGCTTAATTAAAAGTATAGCATTTTTGCACAATAGAAATTAGAATAATGGCTTCAACTAATTATATTTCTGACAATGGAAGATCTCATTTTCTCACATTACTTAAGAACTTTTATGGCTAATCACTTTCACCCACGCTACTCAGCCCTGAATTTGTTATTTCTGAACTGAAAAAGACAGAGGCAGAGAGCTTTACAACATTGAGCGGCCCTGGGGAACATCTGATCTGTCCAACATCATCTGAGGCAGTGATTCATAAATGGTGGACCTGGCCCCCAAAAGTGGGTCACAGGGAGATTATAATTTCATAGTTCAGATTATTTGAAGCCGAAGTGTTGTTTTGATTTCAAAAAAAGATCTGAAAATACATACCATGAAAGTTTGAATAATGAAGAAATCTACCTCTAAAATCGAACCTCAGCTACTAGTAGGCCACCTCGTACATTTTTACCAGTGAAGGAAATAAATCAAAAGTCATATATTCATAATCAAGAGACATTTTGTTTCAATTGGTTGTTGAGGTTACAAACACACACATAGATGGAGGGCACCTTTCAAAAAAGCCTGTTATGTTCGTTTCAAACAATATTCTTAACAGAATTTAGGCTTAATCAGTTCTTGTTCGACATGAAATGATTGTTGTTTGCCTCATTTTTGATAGTTATTCTGTTTTAGTTGTATTTTTTAAAATTAGGTCACAATTAGGCAGCTTTGTGTTTTTTTATGAACAAAGTTAGTTCTTGATGTTTTGATTTGGCCTAGTTGTTCTCAAACTTTTCGCAAAACCATCTCAAAAAATATTTGGGTTTGCAAAAAAGACTAAATCAAGACCACAGCAAAACTAAATCGGGTGAAAATAGAATACATTATAACTCTCAGACTAGGACTAGTCAAGATCAGAACAGGTTTAAATGAGAACTAAACCAGGTCTAAATCAAACTAATAATTTGTACCACTAAAAAGTACTAGTGTACCACCAGTGATACCCGTACCGCAGTTTGAGACCCACTAAGCGTGCACATAGGCTCCATAATAATAAACAGTGGCACTAAAACTGTTTGCATGGTGGTGCTGTAGCTATGTAGCCTAATGATTTTTAGCAGGTTTCGGGAGAGCCAATAAATGGTCGAGTTTGTATGGTGCTTGGCAGGATCCATCCTATAAGCCAGCTATAATGTGCTAGTAAAAAAACCAGAAGGGAAAAAGTCCTCTCCTATCGATTCTGCCTCCAACATAGCAACTGCGCGCTGATTGGATAATGTGGAGCCCCGGCGCCGTCTCCCATAGGTCCGACGTCCTGTGTGAACACGCGGAATCAGACAGAGACAGAGGAGAGCAGAGAGGTGATTGGTTGAAGCTAAACTGAAAGCAAAAACCCGTTTTTCTTTCTGCGAGACTGTTGTTAGTGAGTGTGTGTGTATTTTAGGCGTGACTCCAAAGGCAATTCTTCCTGCACATCCCCCAAGACGTAATTAAATAGAGGACCATAAAACAAAAATCACCATGAATTCAAACACGCTGCCTGCCCGGCCTGCCCTCTACCACTAGGCCCCGGGATGTGGTGGTGGTGTTGAAGGAGAGTGAAAATAAAAAGAGAAAGCTAGCAGGCAAGAGTTAGCACAGAGCAGTAGTTTTCAAACTATGGTACAAGTAAATCTGACGACAGGCCAAAATGCTGTATGTTTTGCCGTTCAAAACAAGTCCAGTTTAAGTTAGTCTAGTTCATTTTTTACTGGTTATAGGGCCTTGAATTTGATGTGTGGCACAGTTTAGATCTGTTTTAGATTTGCCCTAATGCTTTAGTCCTGGTTTATATACCTTCTTAGTTTTAGTAACTTTAGTCTCTCTTTAGACCTTGTTTAGATCTGCTTTATTAGCCCTGTTTAGCCTTGGTTTAGACCTGGGTTAGTCTCGATTCAGGCATACTGAAGAACCAGTGGACTGTTTGAAAAACTGTAGGCAAGTTATAAAGTCTATTCTTGTAAGAGGATGTTGTGGGAGAAGTTACCAGCCTGCACTGTATTTGTATGCTGCCCTTTAGATTAACACATTTCTCTGACTATACTTTCTATTTTTGTCTCTAAAACACTACCCCACACATTTTCTCATCCCACTCTCGCTGTCTCTTCAGCCCGCCCGAGGGTGACTCAGCGCTGGTACAGACTGTCCTTTCTGTCTTCAGTGCATCTGGTCCATCTTCTCTAAACAGTGCGTGCATGCTGCCGGCCTCTACAGCAGCTCTCTCCTACTGCTGACACAGGTAAGTGGGAGTAATCCGGGCTACCTCCCTGCTCTCTGTATCTCATTAATCCCTAGTTAACACACACCTTATGTGATGGCTGAAATAGGCCACCTGTTGGTCATGGGGTTTGGGCATTTATCATTAGACTATTTTAAGTGCAGTGGTTCTCATACTTCAAAGTTGCACCAAGTACCATCTTAGAAAATATCAGGCTTTCCAAGTATGTATTGAACTGAAATGAGCCAACAGCCTAACATAGTTGGAATACAATTATGTAGCACAATACAGTCAGGAAATTACAGGGATTAATTTCACTTGGCTAAACTGTGCCAAAAGCAGGATTAAATGGGGACTAAGGTAGGACTAAGCACTGACCCAAAGATTCAAGGTTTCTACTCGAGCAGGACGACTACAAGGACAAATCTATCTCTAAATAGAAACCAAAACTTCATCTACAATAAAGACAACTTGAAAGATCCCATGTACCGCCAGAAGTACCTGTACCACAGTATGAGAACCACTGCTTGGTCATATCCTACTGTATCTATTAGCAGATCTTGTTTGAATCCTGAGCTCCTCTTTGGCTGGTACCAAATGTTTACAGTTGGTCTGCATTCCTTATACCTTGGTGCAGTGCGTTTCCTAGGTTCAACATTTTTACTGACTTTACGGGACAGCCAAACTAAACATGGAAATGCCTTTCACATGTCCTGCTATTGTGTTTATCACTTCCCTTTCTCTCCCATCTGTCCACTGTGTCCTCTAGTGCCCTCATCACTGACCCAAGGATAAGCTCGTCAGGCTACAATGGCTTTTACCCTAGAGACAGATGGTACATTTAAGATAACTGTTCATTACTTAAAATCAGCCATCACCTTAATTATGTCCAATCAATGCCTCGAATAGGTTCTCAAACTGTGGTACAGGTACCGCAGGTGGGCTCTTTTCTGTGGTACTCTGGGGTATTTTGTAGTTTAAAGCTGTAGTCTGGAGATTTGCTGAACAAAGAAATTGTTAAAACTTCAAAATCCAATAGTAGCCAATAGTTCGTAGTCGATTTTTAGTTAAGTCCTTCCCCTGGCCTCTACGGCAACATCAAATCAGACTTTGTGGGTTACCACATGCCAGGGGCGTGACTAAAGTAAAATAATAACAGATGATCTTTGTATCATTTTTAATGTTTTGTTCCAGTTAAACTTACTTAAACTTACTCTGGTCAGGGGCTTGGGTTTGATGCGGACAACTATTTAGTCCTGGTTCAGAGCATGTTTTATTTCTTAATCCTTTTTTATATCCCTGACTTGGTTATGGTTATACCTTATTTCAGTCCAATACAAAAGTATGGAAAGCCAAATATTTTCTGAGAATTTAAAATATACATATCATCATATCTGCCATAAAACCTTACATTATAACAAAACATAAATAACAAACAAAACAGTTCGATAACTTGACAAAACCTTTATCAGTTTATTGTCTTTCTGCAAGAAAAAGGTCAGGGTCTCACATTGCTTAGCTTTACCAGGTGAGTTTTTCACAACTCAATGGTATTTAATAAGAGGCAGAATCACCCTCCTTCCATAATAGACCATCCTCCATAATACATTTTACATTATTTGATTTTTTTTTTACAGAGTTTTGTCATCAAACTTGAAAAATGTGCCAAGTTCAACATGGATTCCTTTCCTCTTTAAGCTATGTAGGCTGCATGTCATGGAAAAAACACATTCATAGCTTGAGCAATGCCACAGTTCAAGTAATGGAGGCAGGATACTTCCGGACCTCAGGCAGGCCACACCATACCAATACCACCAAAAGAGAGTGCATTTTTGTGGCAAATGTCAATCTCTCATAACATCTTCAACCAACCACCATCATTATCATCGTCATACATTGCAACATTTAGAGAAATACTGTTGGATTGCACTTTCTTCAAGCTTTCATCTTTGTGGCATGTTTATAGAAAAAATATATATAGAATACAAAAAGCTTATAGTTCTTTGAGTAACAGAATATAACATAGTACAGTACTTCAGATTATGTTTTTGATCAGCACATCAGCAGGTGTACATAGACTGCTCCTATCTTGCTCAAATACACTGGGACGTGTTCTTGCTCACAATTAAGTGCTTTGGTCAATGGGATTAACATTAAGTATGTTTTCTTTTTTACCATGTTACAATCATGTAATTCTAAAGGATTACAATGCTACATAATAATTCACTGTTGAGAATATAAATGTCTTCATGAAAGTGTCAAATTGTCAAAATGCACCATATATTTTTTATTTATCTGCGTGTAACATTTTTACGGCAAAAATGAATTTAGTCAATCACATCAATATGACAGCACCATTTTTCAGCTTACGTATGCTTATGCAGAATTCAGAAGAACTAGGTTAATTAATAAATCTAGCAACACCAACTCTACATAGTGTTAGTTGAAGTCAAATAAAAGTGCAGCACCTGATGTGAGTGAGCAGTTTTCTCATAGACAACATCCCTATACCGAGGATCCGATGAAAATAAAAAAATGGCCAAAATAAAAATGAAAAAGCTTAAGAGTCTCGGAAAAATCTGTTTTCAGCTGACATTCAAGTTCCAGTCCCACTTAATTTGTGAATCGCTCATTCACAAAAAGCATTGGAATCACCGTTAGTGCAAAAAAAGTTTTACACAATGCACCTAGATGCAGTCGTTCTCGCAGGATACAGTAAACATGTCCGATATAGTCTTTGTCCACTGGGTTACATCTCGGGAGCCGCAGGCGGGAGTCCCGCTGGGTGTTTGGGAATCTGTATGAGTTTGTGCTCCTCTGAATGTGGAGTGGACAGAGTATCTGCAGCTTTGGCGTGGACTGGATGAGTCAGCCGCACATCCAGGGCATCGTTGTGTTGTGCTAAGGAGTGCAACCGATAGTGCAGGACAAGGTCTTTGAGTGAGCAGTGGGCGTCGTAGGGTTCGGCAAAACCATATCCGTGAGGTGTGCTGTAGATCATACAATGCTTCACTTCTTCATTTACACTGCAACATAGAAATTCATGTTTAATATTTTGTACAAACACCACAACACAGTAGACGTTGATCAGGCGAGTCGAATAGTCGGCTTTTAAGGTGTGTGTCGTGAAGATGGTGTGTGTGAAACTGAAGCCTTCCTCGATGAGAACGTGTTGAGTAAGTGTGCTTTAATCGCCTTTCACCAACATCTAACGTGAGCTCAACACAGTATCCTTCACTTTCCTCTGTGTCTCACTGTGACCGTTTTTTGCCCAGGTCACAAGTCTCTCCGCACTCCTCTGTGGGAGCCGAATGCATGTTGACCGGCTCTCGGCTCTCATTCCTACCGTCTGATTTGTTTTTCTTATTTTAAAAACGACACCACATACAAGAGTGTGTAGTTCCTTCTCATCACACTGTTCTTCATTCATAAAGTTAAAACGAGTCACTAAAGGGAAGAATACACGCGGTGTCTGTGTGGTGTGCGGAGAGATTAATGGGAGACGGGGTAAAAGGCGCTGGTCCAGACGTTAGAGCCCGAAGACGGGAGACTGGAACTGCACGCAGAGCCAGTTTTTTTTTAGTTAACATTAGTCCACTTGTTTAAAAATGATCTCGGCAAACTGCTCCTGTGCACATGGGTGTGAGCCACAGTGCCTCAGCAGGGCTCTATGCAGGTCTGAGCGAGCCGCTGTCAGAACCACAATTCCCCGCCTCTCCCTGAGCCTGCTCCGTCTGACAAACGCCAGAACATTTAATTTGCTCTCTGTTCTGAAATGATGAGTCAACTTTAAAAAATTGGCCTTTGTTCAACCTCTACAGCACAGTAATTAGTAGAATGACTAGACTTTAGACACAACTAGTAAATAAGGGGTCTGCGATAGACGATAAGATGAACAACTTTTTGGTGAAGAGGGCAAAAGTCTTCTTTGTCCATATACTGTATTCATTGTGTGTTTGTAGGTAGTTAACACACACGGTGCCCACCCATATATTACATTAGATTCAACTTACACGACAGAACAGGCGTAGCATCCCTGTTTGCTGCTTTCTCGGATCAGGAACGTTCCAGAAGCTTTTCCCTGAAGCATCTCCTCCGCCTGCGTCCGGCTGAGTTCACCCACAAACCAGCTCGCTTCATCCTGGTGAGGCAAGTTCTTCTCATCTCCCTTCAAGACGTACGTACTACAACAGTGCAATCATTTAGTTAGATCACTGTAACGACATTCTGCTAAATTTAGAGGAATTAAAACTGGTCAACGACTTACTCGTCAAGGCTCTCGCTCTGTATTCCCAACCACTCGTTTATGCGCTTCTGTCGTACGCCTTTGTGGTTAAGCCAGCTAACAAGAAAAATGAAAAATACATTTTAATGAAAAAAATTGTAAATAAATGCCACCGTTCAGTATTATAATGAACAATGGATCAGATATACGTTGAATTTGTAACAGTATTATCAGTGTAACACAAAAAAAGTCAAATAAAATCATGAAACAAATTGTGAATTAGAATATCGCCTGCCCCTATTTATAAATAGCGTAAAGGTGGTTTAGCTTGTGCTTACTTGAGATACTGGTCTCTGATGTTTCGTAGATGGATAAGGTCAGGTCGCAGGCTGTTTATCTTCCGGTCCGTCTCCCTGTAGTCCTCCACCTGGGTCCTTAAGTCTTCTTCCAGATGGATCTTGCTGTCGTAGATCTCCCCAAGACGGCACTTCAACTTCTCGTAATTTATCAGAAAACTGTTGAGCAGGTCAGAAAATAGTTAAATCATTGTGATGTACACGGAAATCCCAAATTCAAAAGAGGGTTTGTTGTTTTTGGGTTGTAATATTGTAATTACCTTTCCAGATCGTTGTCAGTCACCTCTGATTGATTATTTCTCTCAAACTCTTCTCCATATCGCTCTTGTTCACGACATTGCTCTTCAAAGATCAGCATTGTCTCATTAAATGCCTCTATTGCAGTTCTCTTCATCTGAATTTCCTGCAGCACACAACACACTAATGAGAATTGTATTTGCAAAGTACAAATCATTTTGATCTTCAGACAAAACAATTTATTATACCGTATTTTCCGCACTATAGGGCGCACTGGATTATAAGGCGCACTGTCAATGAATGGTCTATAGTCAGTCAAACTTTATTAAACGCGTTCACAATAACTCTCAACATTGTTCAAACATTAATGGGCGTATTCACAATAACTTTCAACGTTGTTCAGTTGTAACACATAAAAATGATATGGCCATTTTGGGGTCATATATAAACACTAATAATAATACACTACTAATATTACGGTGAAGCATAGTACCGGTATGTATTACTCCGCGATGCTCCTGACTCCCGGAGCTTTGT
>JAVQKC010018438.1:0-15102 GCA_036025475.1 Philypnodon macrostomus
GCGTCCCAGGTGTGGGACAGGGTGTAGGCTCCTTCATCCCGGTTCATGGTCCTTGGTGCGCGCTTTCTAATCTCGATTGCCTCTCTGATCCAGCGGTGGTATTTGTTACTTTCAGCACGGATGACCCTGGCATGAAAATGACTACAGGAAGTAGTCAAAACATGTAAAGCAGGTAAATAAAGCTCTCTGTCTCACAAAAAGAACCTTAAAAACACCATATGCATTAAAAGATAGAAACTGGGATGGGGTTAAACATTACGTGAGAAACTGCATTACTGCTCTAAAGAGGAAGTCCTGTGCTCAGGCTTCAAAATAACTCTTCAAGGCACTAGTTTTCAAAACACAATGTATACGGTATTGGAAAAAACGGTAGCACTTTACTTTACAGCTCAGTAATGATATGGTAATAGTGTCACAATAAATAAGTAATAAACATTATTATTTATTCCATATTATGTTTCTATCTTGCTATCTACCATGCTAAATACGTTGCATGAAATTACACGGGTAATTAATTTACATAAAAACAACTTTGTAATTAACCATAATTACAATGTCATTACCTGTTTATTACTACACTATTACCATATAATTGCCGTGCTGTAAAGTAAAGTGTGACCGAAAAACATATTTCATCCGTCCATGGCGGGCATATTAAAAAATTGAAAGGAAATAAAGGCAGTTTTACACTTTTCAACATTGGCAAATAACAAGTCAAGATTTCTATAAAACATCTGGTTACAAAGGCAACATATGTTTTTAAGGTTTATAATTCTCTACACTACAACTGGGTGTAGAATTCCAATTTGACCTCAGACAGTGTTAAATAGGCTTTGTTTCAGAAAAAAGCCACAGTATTTAGGATCATGTTCACACACAGCTTATTCTGTTTTAATTAACTTTTACATATTGTACTTCCAATCTGTGTTATAGCAATAACTACGATGCTTTAGCACAATGGAGGAGGGCACCAGAGATTGCAGAGGGTCCTCAGAGTTTGTCTGTTCAGAGGGTCAGGTCATCAGAGATATTATTCTATTCAAATAAGCTCTAAAAAGTCCACATAACCAATTGGATAATAAGTATATGGGGAAAAATCAATACAACTGCTGTGTAATTGTCTAAATTACTGTTTATAATTGATTACTTTATTCCTCTGTTTTGAGCTGGGGTGGTTCTTCTGTGGTGCAAGTAGCGGAGGGTTCAATAAAAAAAGGTTGGTAACCACTGCTTTAGCATTATGTTTAGCTTCAGACTATCATAAGGATCATGTGTTCATATGTTTTATTAAAGTTAAAAAACAAAGGCAAAAAAGTTTTTGTCTTTATTTTCATTGATGCTATTATTAAGTGAATAGAGAACAGTCTTTAGTCAGAACTATCCGATTAACAAGAGGATCTAGCCCTGCTTGACATGTCTTCCATGTGATTTAATCATCTATGACATTTCCCAGTCTGTGTACAAAAGACGTCCCCACAATGGACTTTAAAATTCTTTGTTCCCAATGTGAAGGTTTAAATACTCAAGGGACAAAAGTTGTTTAAAAGTAAATTCTCAAGTGATTTGGTTGTACTGCGAAGCCACGTTGACAAATCCCTCCTGGCATAATATCTGTAAACCATTCAAAAAGTGCTGGCCTCGAAGGTAGGGTAGAGGGTTGGCGACCCCAAAAAGGGCCTAAGCGAGTATGTGTGTTGTTACACTTCAGTTTATTGCAATTGTATTTAACCTTCCATGCTGCACAAGCCTGTCCGCATGTCAGCAGTTATTTAGTTTGCTAGATATCTGTCAGAAGGTGGAATCCAATCTAACTGCACAGGAACCACTGAAGTTTACCAGCCAGCCAGTTAAGACATCATTACTATCTTCTGACATTATAACCAAGAACCCTGCAGACATCAGTGGGTCAACATCAATGTTGAACAAAGTACTTGTGTGAGTACAGATCCTCCTGTACTCCAGTACAAGTAAAAGTTACTCTGTCAAATTATGACTTAAGTTAAAGTACTGGAGTACGTGCTTTCAAAAAATACTTAAGTATTCAAAGCACTATTTTTTTCTCAATATATTTCAAATGAGTGCAGTCAAGAATAACCATGTAATATTTCCTCACAGACTTGAAGAATAAAATAGATGTCTTAACCTTCAAAAGAAGAGATGTCAAAAATGAGTCTAATGCTATAGTCTCACTTTAGTAAAGCATGAGACATGTTTATAGAGAATCAGAAAATGTGCACTTTATTACTAGGGGCATACTCACTGCACCAACCATACTGTGCCGAGGCCATAGAACGTTTGCTGAGTGAGACAGCAGTCTTCTGCTAGCTAACATCACTGGGATGTCCTCTCTGTTTACACAGTGCACAAAACAGCTTCACACTTTTTAAATCTGGACAGTAGACAACAACCCGTGGCATTATTTTCATCTTGTTATGAGTCGCATTGAAAAGTGGTCTTCTGCCACATTTTTGGATTATGCATTATGGATTAATTTTTGTGAAGGCAACTGGATGTGAGGAGAGCCTCGAAAAGGCAAAACGGTGAGCGCAATGAGCAGTCTCATTGTTTCTGTGTCATTTTAAAAATGTTTTACTGTGACACAAATTGTGACACCTTTTATTATTAAGCTCATAGATATGTGTGTGTACATGCGTGAGCATCCGTGCCGTGCTTTGGCCGTGCTGATCTCCTAAAAAGTACTGTGCCCGAGTAACTTACATTGGTCAATCGTACCGTACATTAGGGGCAATCTGGCAGAAGTTACTTGTGTACTTGTGACTATTTATGGAAATTTAATAGAGTAAAAGTAAAAAATACAACTCAAGTAAAGTGCAAATCCTCAAAAACTGTATAAAGTACAGTACTTAAGTAAAGTTAGTTGGTTACTGTTCACCTCTGGTCAACACACAGGTCATACTTAATAAGAGTTGAAACACACCTTTTGAGACCTGCTCTGGCATGTCTTGGATGGAGATGTGGAGGACAAACCAAAACGAAGGGCTTTGAGATGCCAGGCACCCCTTTGTTTTTAATCCATTTAGATCAGTCACATGTACCGTATTTTCCGCACTTAAAAACCTTTTAATTTCCACAAAAACCAACAGTGCGCTTTATAATCCAGAGTGCCTTATATATGGATTAATTCTGGTTGTGCTTACTGACCTCCAAGCGATTTTGTGTCACGCAGCGCTCAAAGCGCTCCGTCAAAATGTTTTGGTACGTCTTCGGTAAACTACAAAGCTCCGGGAGTCAGGAGCATCACGGAGTAATACATACCGGTACTATGCTTCACCGTAATGAAGACAGGAATCATCACTGAACTGCCAGGTAACAGCAACGACACCGACTCGGATAATGACGAGGGGGATCCGGGCATGCTGGATGCCGTAATCGCCCAACTGTTCAACTCGGACACTGAAGATGAAGAATTTGAGGGATTTGTGGACGAGGAATAAACTGAAGAAGTGACTGTATTGTGTTGTATGTTACGTGTTATAACTGAATAAATGTAAGTTATTGTGAATACGCTAACGTTTGATTTAGTGGTATCAGACTGTGTTTTTTTACATGTTACAAATGAACGACGTTGAAAGTTATTGTGAATACACCATTAACGTTTGAACAATGTTGAGAGTTATTGTGAACGCATTTAATAAAGTTTGACTGACTGACTTGTCTGACTGTTTTGTTTCGCTTAATGCGCCTTATGGTCCGGTGCGCCTTATATATGAAAAAAGTTTGAAACTAGACCCTTCATTGCCAGTGCGCCCAATAGTGCGGAAAATACGGTACATAAAAATAACTCGAAGGTCAAAAATAGTATGAATTGAGTCCCCCCCCCCCACACACACTATCAAATAATCAAATATTGAAATCCTTAACTGACGTGGATGAACTGCATTCCTGAGATTAAACCCACGCCAGAAACCCAATGATGTGAAACTTTTGTTTTTGTTTTACCTGAAGGAACTGTTTCGTCGATACATACATGTCCAGTTGTATTTTGCTGTGCTCAACAAAATTCATTGTTGTTGGTGGATTGAAATATGGTATGTTTGTAAATAACAGTTTTAATTTTAAATGCAAAAAGCCAAAAAAAAAAAAAAAAAAAAAAAATGTAATGAATTGTAATTTTGCTAGTTGATACATTTAATAGAAAATCAATGAATCATTTCTGTCTTTTTTGGAACCTGCCTTTTGCCAATAAGCAATATGGCACACTGGCTAACTCACGTAAAGTAAATATTTAGTTAGTTCTTATCTACTGAAAAACATTCAATGGGCTGCATTTGGGAACATCACCTGATTCACTATTGCTTACTCATGTCTTAGCCTTGTTACAAAACATTGGTGAGTACCCATTATTTGTGTGGCAATTAGCATACAATAGTAACATTGAGCTAAAGGCTAACAGAGATTGGTTTATTGATTTTTTTACTCACAAACTTTGAATTACTTGGAACTGACCACAATAGTTTTGTCAGCTCAGATTCAGTCCATCAATCAACACAAAGCCAACTTTAACAATTTTAACTATTAGATGTCAAAAGTAGTAACTCAACATAACCATATTTTAGTTCAACATTTCACTAGTGGAAGGGTCTATAGCAAGATATGCAGTTGTTCTAATTGACTTTCTTATGCATTTTGAGAAGACATATTTTTAGTTCTGTGTTTGTCATGACTTATTCCAGGGCTGGGCAAACTTTTTGACTCAAAGTCCACATGGGGTTTAAAAATGTGCCATGTGGGCCGACTGATATTGCATTCTTTGTATACTCAACTATTTCTTGACAAATGAGACATACTGCCTTCGATCGGACCACAGTGAAAATATTTGTCAATGTAGAGTTAACTGGTTACTGCAGGTTATAACAACGGGAGTGATAAATTTGATCATTTCAAAAATATGAGAAAATGCTTGGCGGGCCGGATTAAAAAGCCCAAAGGGCCGCATGTGGCCCCTGGGCTGCAGTTTGCCCACCCCTGACTTATAGCAAAGCACACATCTTATAATTGAAGACCAAAAGTTATGTCCCTTTGGTTTCTGATTTACGATGAAACCCGGGTTCATGGCACAGCAGCACAGCATGAGCCCAAAGCTCCGCAGGCACCTACCAAAGCATGTGACATCCACAGGATCAAAGGTCACGTAGTTGCATGAGCTAAATATTGAAGATAAAGTGAATTGAACATGGTAACAGTGCTCACAGTGATCACATTATAGACAATATGGTGATTGAAACTCAATGCAACACTTGAATGGATCAGGAGAAAGATAGCATTTCTGTTAACCTATATGTGCAGCAAATTAGATCTTGTGGCATGTTTTATGTTAGACTGTGCCTTGGCTTCTAGTAATTATAGTCACCATACATGAATTAACATTAATGAGTTTATCTATGATTAGCATGATGAAATGGTGGGAAGAACTGACCTGTCCTTAATCATTGGATACAAGAGCACCAGTGTGGTCACATGAATGGGTTACTGGATTTTTTGAAAGGTACCTTCAAACCAAAAGAATCTTTGTAGATGTGTATATGTGGTGTCACCAATATGGGGCGAGCTGTTCTTTGGCAGAGTTTCATAAGGGCTTATGCAATGCTCCATTTTGGTTAGATTGAGTGACTCTCCCCTTTTGTGCTGTAAACATCCATTAACCTCTCGACGAGTTTTGGTTCAGGTGGAGTCTAGTGTCAGGAAGCTAAAGACAGAATGAGAAATATAGTCTTGGCAATTAAACTGTGTTGAGAGAGTTTGCCCTTTGGCTTGTCAAATGAATAAAGCACTTAGAGAGCTCATTTCTACGGCTCACTTCCAAAATTTCATCCATTGGTCTTTGTGTATTTTCATCCAAATTGGTGCAGTACTTTTTGAGTAAAGTTGCTAACAGTAGGTGGTGGGTTCAATGTTTGGGCTGACAACTATTATCTGAGCGAAGTCTTCAATGTTCTATGGTGTTTTCTGGGTTTTCTGCCAGTATTCCGGTTTCCTCCCACTGTCCAAAGACATGTGAAGATTTGCAGCAAATGATGGTTGTCTGTCTGTATATGTCTCTGTGTCAACTCTGCGACTACCTGCTTAGGCTCATTATCTGGAATAGGCTCTGATCACACGCAACCATATAAAATATACTTTCTGTTTCAGTATTGTACTCTCAAAGCAAATGGTTACCGTGTCAATAAAGGATAATGAAATATATGAGAAAGAAACTTAATACCAACTATATTCTCTATGTTGAGAATATAATTTCTACCTCACACTGATACCTGATTCTGAATCTTCAAAATATGGGCTAAGCAGCTGAACGATTCCATTCACAAGGTGTGTGTAATGATATGGGACATCCCCCGGCTCTTCACCTGCCCTGCTACGTGTTTGTCTCTCTCCGATGGAACTCTGTGTTCTCTGCTGTTTTATGGCTCTCAGAGGTTTTTTTGTGAACTTTACAAGGCTTTATTTACAGGCATTTAACATGTCCCCGGCTGTGTGGAGGCTGAGCAGTGGTAGATCACACAGGATTGACTTCAAAATCTTTATGTTCCACTACTGGCAGCTACCATTTAGATCTCTCAAATGCAAGTCAGGCCACCCTTGCGTTTTATTTCTCCATTTGTTTTTATACCGCTTCCACATTCCACCTGTGATTCACTACAGATGATGCCCCTACTACATCCTGAATGTTTTGCTATTAGGATATTATGATATTATTATATTAAGGGTTAGGTAACTGGTCAAAGACAAAAGATTGTGGCCGCTGGACAATCAAAAGCATACAAAGAAAGAGATCTTTAAAAAAAAGGATGGTGGTCAGGTTTCAGTTTCAGGTTTCAGGTTTCAAGTTTATTTGTCATATGCACATTCAACACAGGGTCAAAAAAATGCAATGAAATGCTTTGGATCGGAAGAACCGTTAGACTCACTGAGATAGTCATGAAGTACTAGTAGCATGCAATAATAGTACATGGTAAGAAAAAATTGTGCAAAAAAGAGATGAGTAACAATATAATAAACATATAATAAAAAGTACAATAAAAAAGAAAAATACAAAGGTGCAGTAGGATTTAAATACGGTGTAAGAGTCTTTCACAGGTGGTAAAATACAAAGAGGTCAAATAACTCTTTGTTTATGGTTGGATTTATACCTCACTTTATACCTTTTATGGCTTAGCAGTGCTGTGTCTAACCCAGTAAATGTAAAGTTTATTTCCACTGACAGAAAGGACTTTGAAATCTAAGTTTTTGGTTTATGGCTATTAACCATAAAATACATGAAAGCATCTGCATTTTTACACGTTTGGCATAGTGCCCTGTCTCCAGCTCAGTTATGGATGATAGGCCTTTGGAAGGTTATGACTTTGGTCTTTGCTGATTGTGAACACTGAAGCAGTGGTGACAAACAAACATGAAAAGGTGAAAAAATGTAGACCTTATTGTTGAACGTCATTAGTTGAAGTTAGGTCTGAACTGAAATTAGATCATTGGGTTAGTTTCAACATGTTTAAATATAATTGTTGAAAAGAGATGAATGAATTGATTTTAAGAAAAGCTATATTTTTGAAAAAACATGTTTTGAGATTTTTTGTGTGGTTTTGTAACATATTGGTCAAGTTGTTAATCATCAAGTAGAACATGTCTTGTCGCCGGGGAAATTCCAAGATCAGACTTGTGCAGACTGTATGATTGGCCCGGAGCTTTGACTAACTGAACTGCACACTCTACTGTCTAACTGTTACTATATCTGAGGTATGTAGGATTACTTTGCTTTTATTTTTTTCCTTTCTTGAATTAAGAAATACGTGTATTCCACTGAATACCACTGATGGTGGGAAATCTTAAGCAAGATTTGTTGGTTATGTTGGTTGCCCTTACAAGGTTGTATGTTGGCTGCAACTAACAATACATTAAGTACTTACCGTACATTTTCATAGTTACAATGAGTGCACACACACCAAGTGTATTTGACCAATCAGAAACTCCCTGTCTGTGTGTAAATGATGTCTTGAGACCTGTGGACACTTTGAAGCACCGCTTGACCTCAGTGCAACACATGAGAGATGAGTCCCACTGCTATCATGTGGCATGTCCCGAGAACAGTCGACTCGCTCACAACAGCCTGTTAGTGTGTAGATAACTCCCCTCAACCATTCATAGTATACTGTATACATATACATATACACATATGCATATCCTTCACTTAATGTATTTGTTTGCTTTATTACAAGTGACTATTACTATGACCAAGTTATTTCTCTTGTATAGTTTGTCTAAGTCTAGTAAACAGCTGATGTGGACTAAGGTGCAGTCTGCCGACATATTTCTAGAAAGTCTCACACGAGGAGAACATTCAGTACATTCTGAGAATGCTCCACTCTCCCGAACTGTCTCTGGGTCAGCGGCATGACAAACTCACATGAACTAGACCCTTAAATAACTATGTGTTCAAAGCACTTAAACCATGTCTGAGCCTTGTTCCAAAACAACTGGATTGTTTCCATCAACGTATTGTTGTCTTCCGTCTTTGTCTTTCTTTGTCTGGTTTTAAAGTTTCATGCAGTCCTCCATCAAATTCTTCAAAAAATAAATTGAAACTCATAGAAGATTGTCCCAATCAACTATAGAGTGCGTTTGTAAATATGAGCGCTATTGTATAAAACCAAATTCTGCATCAAAAGTCACATGAGTAATTCGTTTTTTGAGGTATCGATAAAACATAGGGTCACACTTCATTTTACATAGGCCTTAACTACATTGTATCTACCTCATTAAGTAAAATGTAATTCACTGTGTAACAAACTGTAATAATATGTAACTACATTGTACATACAGAATGTTAAGGTTATGTTGGGATTAAGTACAATGTAGTTACATGTTATTACAGTTTGTTACACAGTGCATTACATTGTACTTAATGAGGTAGATACAATGTAGTTAATGTAAATGTAATGTAAATGCTACCAAACAAAAAAAAAAAAACATTTACTATTTATATCATTCTGACTCCACCCATATCGGACAAAAGAAAAAAGGCATTAATGCATAAAATAAAAAAGTACTTCAATAAAACCAATGACATGCAGTATGTACGATAAATACACAAATAACCTACATGAGAACAGGCTCTGCGTCAATGGGGAGCAAGGCCTGACATCATCATTATGCCTTTAACGAGTTGCTGAGAATGACATGTACTCACTGTCAACATCAAACCTGTAGAAGTGATTAATGTCTGTATGGGTGGTTTTGTAAGCATTAATATTGGTGTAACTGTGATACATCAAGTCTGCAAACAAGTTCCTTCACAGTTGATTTTTGAGTTTGAGAAATGACTTGTCTGTTTTATGACTGGTCTTGTTCTCAGCAGTATATGTTGTTTAATGGAGACGTCAAGGCAGCCATCTTTGTTGACACAGAGGTTTAAGAAGTAAACAGATCTTGGCCCGGTGTCAGGACTGGCCCACTGCGTTTCCTGCTGATTAAAGGTCAGAGGGAGACAAAATGTGCCAAATAAAAATAGATGAGTGCTTTTCTAACCCCAGCACTGTTTACTGCAGAGATGCTAACCAAAAACACCAAACCACATGCAGCTGAATGCACAACATACACATAGAGCAAGGGTTATGTAAGGCTGTTTTTGCATAGGCCACTGCATACAGCAAATGGCCCTTTGGCTTAAAAAAACCTAAATGCATTGTTTTTCTTTGGGAAGGGGGTGTTTACACACTAGTGGGATAAAACAATAACACAAAAAAATTACAAAAATACTACTACTACTACTACTACTACTACTACTACTACTACTACTACTACTACTACTACTACTAATAATAATAATAATAATAATACTAATAATAATTAATAATAATAATAATAATAATTAATAATAATAATAATAATAATAATAATAATAAAAAGTATATTTCTGTTATAAATAAAGAATAGAAAAATGTAAGGTGTGTAGATGTGTGTGAGTGTAGGTGTGTGAGTGTAGGTGTATGTCTGTGTGTAGGTGTATATAGTAGTTAACTATGTTAATAGTAAAAAAGTAATAATAACCCAAATGCATTCAATGAATTTAGTGGCATGTTCAAGACAAGACATGAAGTGATTTTGATTTTAGCGTGGTTGTTAGTGCTACATGGTCTGCTCTGACTCTTTCAGAAAATAATAAAATATATGTCTAAAAATATCTTGTAAGCACTAATTGAGAGTGAAATAGGCTCATCTCAAATAACATTTTTAGATCTGCAGACATCTCTTAAAGAACAGAACGTCAAACTTTGAAACTGCCGGGCTATATCAGCAGAACACTACAACAGGTGCAACTATTAGGTACAATGTCTACCTAGTGGCTGTTGAGTATAGATTTACTACTACATTTAGTACAACACATGTTTTGTTGTTATGGCATGATTTAACAACCAGATATGTTTTGATCCTAAAACTGAGAAATCTGTCAAAAAGGAGTGAACAAAGTGTGCACAGGACACACATGCAACTGTTACATAAAAGAGTAATAGTATCCTTAGGCTGCATTCTTCACACCTGTACCATGACACGGTAGTCTCAGCTGTTAGGCATCTCAATGTAATGTGTGTCAAAATGTCCGTGGACCATAATAATCATCAGAAAACATTTGGCTTATCAATGTATCACTATTTACATTTTAGACACTGAAAGTTGTTATTGCAGTATTTATATTCATCACAGCCACAACAAATAAAAACATTCTTTACAATGAGCAAAAATCAAATATTTTGAATAGCTGCTTTGACCTTGGTCTATTTCAGATCATTTTGTTCCATTACCTTTGGCTAAAACTATAAAACGTCTATTTGTCTTGCCACCTCAGCAACAAATGAAGCTCTTTAGCCCAAAGGCACCAATGTGACAGCTCAGGATATGAAATATGGTATGTAGCGTGAGACAGTGTGTGCATTATAAAAGTCTGAGCTATGTTTCTCACCTGCAGATCTGCAGACCAGCCAGGTCTAAGATTAAGCATTAAAATCAATATAGTGCAATAATTAAACATTTACTAGGAATGCAGCCTTGATAGCAAATAGTCCAAAGAGAGGTTAATGTCCACAGCTAAAATGATATGGTTCTATCTGCTTACTGGTCAAGTTCAGGCTTGATAATATGGATAGAGCTTTATATTTTTACATCTAAAAAGCAAAAAAAAAACAATACAACTCAACAAAACACTTGCTATTATAAATATTAGGTATCCAAATATAGGAATATGTAAATAACATAAATACCATCTGAAAAAAAGTGTTTTCTGGCAAAATTGGCACAATCTAAAAAGGGAAGTCTGTAGGATTTATATAAAGGGGTGGCTGTTATGGTTCTGAACATACCTGTTTTTGTTTATTGTTTAATTTGTAGATACAGTATATAAGACAGGATAAGATATTCGCTTAGACTTGACTTAGGCATGATCCACACATAGAGTACATCTAATCAATTTTCTTTCACTTTAAATCATATTGTATTACTCATTCACAGTTGCAACCTCAGAGGGCACAGCTGCCCTGGGGCCGACTACCAAAGACAAGGCAGCCAATCACGCTACCACATTTCTACACAGGCAAGGTGTGTAAAGTGTCTTGACCAAAGAAACAACAGTAGTATACACAGAACTGCTAACCATCTGAGCTACTGACGCCTTTCATATCGACAGGGTTTAGACAGAGTTTTCGTATACCTAGTTTGGTTCAGATTTGGTTTAATCCGGCTTTACTCCTACATCTGGTTTGTATGTCATGTGACTAACCTTTGCGAGGCTTGGGGACATTTTAACTACGCCCCTGCATCAAAGAAAAATGTTTGTCATATGGAATGTAAAAAAAATCTGGAATGGAGGCGACTGGAGCAAAAGTGAGTTAACTTTACAAAAAAGTAGCATTTGTGGTGAGGAATAGATCAATTCTGAGCATACGATGAAAAAACGATTGTGTCTTCAACATTTCTGTAAAGGCCTTGTCCAGTAAAACCTAAAGATTAACAATTGTGTTACTACTGTGTACAATAAATAAACATACAATGTGAGGTACATTCACTGATGTTCCCTAACCAGGCTCTGACATAACCTACATAGAGAGTGGTTGTCATTTGTCAGAACCATCTTCCTTTGCAATATTTTGAGGCTAATTCTAATTTCTCCATTGGAACTATTTAATGGTGTTTCCTCCATTCCGGAATTTAGAACTTTCTGTTTACAAACTGTGAAAGGGTCTGTACTGTTGTAAATTGGCACCACTACAAACGAGATTATACAGGGCATGATTAAAATAACATCGTGTTTGGTCAAGATTAAGGATTGTTTATTTACTCGAGACTCTTACATTTAAAGTGGTCTCTGAATTGATCTCATTATCGGCGAGTGCTTGAGTTTGTAACAGTTTTTTCTTCTTCTTTGGGATAAAAAGGACTACGGCATAATCAGGCAAGTAGCATTCATTTCTAGGTGAGCAAACAAAAACTGAATCCTACATTAAAGTTGCATAACATCTAATAGCACACTTTGCAGCTCTCACTGTACACCAACATATATTTTCAAGGCATGCACACACAATGAACACGTTATGAAATGCCAGATTATTGAAAGCTAAAGGTTGAATGCATTCCACATGTTTATTACAAGGGCAATTAAAACAACCCCAAAAAACAGTGTCATATAATTCAGGGTTAAATAGGGTCTACATCGGGCCTAAACCAGGTCTAATCCAGGTCTAATCCAGGTCTAATCCAGAGCTATGTCTAAAATAGGGCTAACTCAAGTGACAAATATTGGTAAACACCAAAAAAAACTGTTTAAACCAGAACTAAACTTAACAGTTCTAAACCAGGACTAAAACAGGTTTAAACTATACCAGAAAAAATGCTTTATTTAACCCAAACCAGGACTAAACCAGAGCAAAACAAGCAATAATAAAAAACAGTATATGTATACGATATATAAACCATGACTACACCAAAGAACAGTTTGAACCAGAATTGAACCAGGGTTAAACCAGGGCTAAACCAGGGCTAAACCAGGGCTAAACCAGGGCTAAACCTGGGTTAAACCAGGGCTAAACCAGGGCTAAACCAGGGCTAAACCAGGGCTAAACTAGAGCTAAACCAGGGCTAAACCAGGGCTAAACCAGGGCTAAACAAGGAATAATATATATCTTTTTTAAAAACTATACTATAGAATGGGGCATAGGTTCAGTTTGCCCTATTGCCGAGGCCACAGTATTTGGACCAAAAGCCTGAAAACAAAAGTCAGATCCATTTCCCAGTGAATTCAGTCCTTATGTAAGAGACATTTTTCATTTCTGGCCCGTCAGGTTGTGGAAGTACAGTCCCTCCTATCTGATTACAATTTAGTGAAACCAGACACACAAATGTTGATTTAGTCTCTGGGCTCTCCTCCTCTTTACTTACTGCAGTTCATTCAGTGTGTTATGTGACTGTGCCAAAAAGGATGGCAAAAGTCGGCTTAAATAATTGTTGTTGTAAAATAAAAATAATTTTTGCCTAAGGCAGACAAATATTCACAGGTCTTTAGAGCCAATGAGATCGTCACATCTTTCACTTGCATAACGTCTCAGACAGACAGTTGCGAGCTGGAGCTGTCTAGGGTTGCAGACCCTTCACACGCAACACAACGCTGTGTGTACATATATAGATTGTGTGTGTGTGTGTGTGTGTGTGTGTGCAAGATTTCAATGTTTGTTTGTCTTTTTCAGTTAACCTTGTATGTGAACTTTGCATTCATTTGTATATGTAAGTAAAGTATGTGTAGTATTCTGGTCACAAATGTTACAAAACACAAACTGAAAGCATCCTGAAAAAACAACAACTAAAAACACAATAATGATTCTCAAACTGTGGCATGCTGACCATCTTTTAGTCCTGGTTCAGACCTGGGTTAGTACAGCTTAGTCTTGGTTTAGACCAGGGGTGTCCAAACTAAGGCCTGTGGGCCATATGTGGTCTTCAGGCTGACCTTTCAGTTGGCCCTAAATTGCTGTTTTACTGCGTGTGACTACATAATCCAACTTTAGCATTTATTAAGTGAAAAAAACCTGCCAGAACATACTGTATGTGGCCAGAAAACTGAGGGGACTTTTGGTGAAGCACAATCTGTCACTTCAGTGAGTGTCCCTCTTTAGTAATCACTTTTGAAAAAGTCTGGATTGGTTTAGAGTCAATCTGGTTTAATGGTTTGATTTATACTGTATCTGGTTTAAACTTGACATAGTCTGAATTCTGTTATTTTTACTGGAGGTGCTTGGAATGTCTGAGCTGGTACTAAAAAGTTTTTACACCCAAGCAATGGTTGACAAAAACATCTTATATCAGTATTTCTTGAGAATGTGTTTGTTATGATCACATGACAAATTCCAGGAGTCGCAGGACACCCAGGACATTTTTTTCTAACCAATTCTTTCCAGTGAATTTCCAGTGAAAGGAACAAATCAGTCAAGTCATGAAGTATTCTTACGGCATATTAATCGTGTTTTTTTTCTTTGGACCAGTTGTATAGTGTTTACGCTGATCCCGAAGGTGTTTACTTTTATAAGATCTTTGCATTTTCAACGTCTATTGTGGCAGCTTGTTGCCAATTGAAACCCATTATAACTACATTTTGATCCCTGGTATTTTACAATAATAACAATACAATTTGGGTAAAATGGCTTTCATCCTATTTTGAATGTTTTTGCCAGATGACGTCATTAGTCCATTTTTGGTCTAGGAAGCATGTAATATACTTAGTCTCCCATATGCGCATATAATGACTTACTGCATTCCAGTGATATGAATATATGACTCAAAGTTGACATAGGTGTGACCCTGAGGATGTCTGATGATGATTTCTGTTCATGCAGGACATTTCAGAACATATGAAGCAAATTCAACCGGAAGACTACTGGCAGCTGCTGCATCAACCGCTCCACCTATCACCTGGAGCTCCTCCCTGCTCTCCACCAGCCGCACCTCTACCTCAGCCTATCCCCGCTCAGCCGGCTGCTTTTAAACCACCCAATCAACCGCAATCAATCAGCTTCCCTGCTTATGCCGTGTTGTTCGTACTCACCGCTTTGT
>JAVQKC010018453.1:0-10414 GCA_036025475.1 Philypnodon macrostomus
ATCTTGAAGTAACAGTACTCTTACTTGAGTAACATTATCTTGAAGTAACAGTACTCTTACTTGTGTAACATTATCTTGAAGTAACAGTACTCTTACTTGAGTAACATTATCTTGAAGTAACAGTACTCTTACTTGTGTAACATTATCTTGAAGTAACAGTACTCTTACTTGAGTAACATTGTCTTGAAGTAACGGTACTCTTACTTGTGTAACATTATCTTGAAGTAACAGTACTCTAACTTGAGTAACGTTGTCTTGAAGTAATGGTACTCTTACTTGAGTAACATTATTCACTCTAGCTCCTGTTGATTTATATTTTTTGTTTCCGAAGTAGGACATGTCTTTAAATGTTATTTCTAGTTATTTCCTGGAACAATTTTTAATAATAACAACTACTCAAATCTTTTTAGTTTATTTTGCGAACTGCTCGTGTGACAGTATTTCTGAAGGCCACCCAAACCGAAGTGATGTTTTTAAGCCTTTAAATTGCTGTCATGTGTCTTCTGAAGCCCCCTTCGATGAGTGAAGTGCAGAAAGTGGGAGCTAGGATTATTAGCACAGGAATGTGGTTTGAGGGTCTACACACGGTGCCAAGAAGTCAGTGAAAATAATGAGAAGGTTATTTGGGGTTGGGCCGATCACTGTCAGTCACATGGGATCTTCACAAAAATCCAAAATACAGTTTCATTGTAGGGCAGATCTTGTGTACTGTATACTCTGTATACTTTTACTTAGTCACATTTACTCAGTCACTTTTACTCAGTCACATTTACTCAGTTACATTTACTTTAGTAATACTGTTATTTTATATACTATATTCTACATAAGGTTATATATTTGGATTTGTTTAAGTGATCTCAGGGGCATTAAATAATGGGTCAAATGCAGAGACTCGATTACCATTGTTGTCTAAACTTATCTAGTTTAGATATGGTTTTGTTTTAAAAAATGATTGAAATTTTATAATTCAAGTCTATTATTCCACAATCTTCTTCTGTATCCACAGTTGCCCTGGGGCAGACCTTTCCTACCACCACCACTGCATTAAACTCCATTATAACGATCTACTTTGAAACCCACAGGATCACTGACTATGGCCATTATGTAAAATGACAGTATCACATGCCACTGTGCCCTGAGCCTCAACCCTTTATAACACATTATAATGTGAATATATCAGCTGTATATAAATGGTGTTTCTCCTAAGAGCTCTGATTAATGAGGGCCATTGATTTTACAGACCTGTGAGCCCTTAAGGGTTGAGATTATGTCATGTACTTCATTGTAAAGACTGGTTTTGACATGTTCAGACCCAAACCACATCAGAACATCTCAAATACAAGATGTGTATTCATTTAGTTGAGTTATCTCTCCACAGTGACATGGGGACCAGGCGGTGGCAGTGGAATGCAGCCGAGAATCCTAAAAAATATAATAAACCATTTTTATTTGTATGTTGTGGTTAGGTTCAAGATGCTCTTGATTTAAGCTTTTTAATAGTTTTGATTTGTGTAAGAGATTTCTTTTTAACTCTGAAATTGACTGTATGTATGACCTGTCTAGACTGTAATGAAATTAAAAACAGCACAAATTGTGTCGGCCCTAAGCCCCAAGAGATGGATTCATCAAGAAGGGTCTCCGGCATAAAAGCCTGTCAATGGTTTACTGTTGCGTCCCATAAAGAAAAATTGTATACTCATTGAGATTGAATGCAGGTTAAAGGTCGTCACTGATGGGTTCCACACTTACACAACACATGTATTATATTATGTGTACATTTACCACAGTCACATATATGCTGTATTGTGTTGGCTGGGCCAGTTCAGTTACACTCTTATCTCTCAAGGTTTAAGTCGTGAGGCTGCAGCAGGTGGGAGTAGTCGCTATAGTTACTGTGGAGTATGTTCAGCAGATGACCGCCCCACCAATGGGACTGAAGGCCGAGGCCCCCCTCCAGAAGGACGCGTTTAATAAAACTAGATTTCACTGTTGGCAGACACATCTACTCCGTGAACACTCCACAGTCATGTTATCGTATCTGCATTCAATCTTTATTATGAGCAGAATCCTGGTGGTTTCTACAGACAGTCTCTTCCATCTGAACTTGGCTCAGTGAGAGTCATAATTCCTGCATGTAGACGATCCATAACCTCTCACACACACACAAAAATGGTTGGAAAGTCTGAATGGCTGATCTGATTTTTTATCCGTAGGCCGTTTCTAGACAACTAGAAAGCACTTGGTGAGTGTAGACCTCCGCCAAGGCAGCTCATTTCCCCTATATGCACTCCTAAAATAAATCTGTCCTATTCAAGTGAATACAAAATCGAATCACGTCTTCCTTGTGTCGTTCCCGACCTTCCCTGAAAATTTCAACCAAATCGGTTCAGTAGTTTTGGAGCTAAGTCACTTACGGACTGATGCTACCTCCTCGGTGGAGGTAAAACGATGTCCAAAGTCTGGTATTTCAGAACAATAAAATTTGAGATCTGTAAAACTAATAGTAGAATATGTACAGTGCTAAAATGTACTTGAGAGTATTGTTACTTTGAAATAGCATTACTCAAGTAGAAGTAATAATATTCTCCTCTCAGGACCATTTAAGTCAATGTAATAACGACAGAAACAGCCTGGACTTGGAAATGCCTCCGTTATCTTCTGCTGGTTGTGTTTAAGTCAGTTGTTTTTCTCTCTCTCTCGTCATATCATTTATTTATGTTTCTTCATGTACCACTTCTTATCTCTGACCTCTGCTTGGAACTCGCTTCTGACATAATAGCTCTTGGTTTCATTTCAAATTTCAAAAGCAAACCTTGACAAAATGATAACAAACTTCACTTCCTGGATTAAAAGTGGGGCTCTTTCCAAGAATCTACCCCACACCGGATGAACGGCTAACCTCATGTCGCGCTGTCTCCGCTAATCACCTCAAGCCACCGGTGCGGGACCCCACTGTCAAAACTACACGGGTCACGGTGGTCATGTTTTGTTTTGGGAGTACGAATCCTCTGAAATCAAATGTAAACCAAACGTCACCTCTGCTTCAAATGTGAGACAATGTAAAAACACTAAAGCTAGTGTTAACCCTTGACCTAACGTCTAATAACACAGAGGAGTGTTTGTTTTAAAGGGGCACTATGCAACTTCACATGTCTCCTTCACAGAGCGCCCCTACAGTATCAGAGAATAGAACTGTCCACAGAAAAAATAAAGAATATAGACTTTATATATAGACTAGACGATCATAAAGCTCCTGTTCAACACAAAAACACCAGGTCTGCTCAGTTTTGTATCTGTCTATTTCTTGGAGCTCTCTGTAAAAGCCTGTTTAAAAGAAATCTGTGGTTTTGGCGAGACCTGTGACTAGACCCGAGACTTCCAGAGACATTCATCCTACAGAAAGGAAGCTTCATTCACCTCACAACGACTCATGTAGGACCACATTGACTTCTAAACACGTTCTCGGGAAAGGCTTGGAGCATTTTGTTTTGAGACTTTTGAAGAAAAATCCTCACAGGCCACAGTTTGTTCTTCATGTGACTGAGTAAATGTGACTGAGTAAATGTAACTGAGTAAATGTGACTGAGTAAATGTGACTGAGTAAATGTGACTGGGTACTACCCACCTCTGTTGAGAAGCACATCAGAAAAGCATTGAGTCTTTGAGTCATTCACAAACCCACAAGCACAATGGGATGGGTTAAATAGCAGTCCTTAAGCTTCTATACTGTTCCGTTATCTGTAAAGTCTGCGTGTGAGTTGGGTTTCCGCCGATTGGCAGATTGATTTATCCTGTGCAAAAGTGTGTTACTTTTGGCCACTCTGTGCTCATAGTTGAAGGTGAGGATGGCTGGTGCGGTCAGTGACTGTGAGAGCATACACTACACAGAATAGAGGCTTGATTTTTGTGGACTCAGGCTCTCAGGGCCGCAGTGAACAGAGACCAGTTTGTTCTGCCCGGGCACATAGGCTCATGTATGAGAGTGTCACTCAACATACAGGCGCTGGAACTTAAACGGCATGCAGACCTTTAGACCTGGATTTACAGCTTTCACTTGTGCCCCGGGTCAGTGTGTGGTGAGCTGTGTAGATTTCAGCAGCAGCCACGTGCATTTTTTTTACCTTTTTAGTAAACGTTTTTTTTGGTGACATGATGACTAAATGAATTGTTGTGGGGTGAATGAAGCTCCCGTTGGCTAGTTTTCTTTTGATTCCTTTTTGATTTTTCATTGTCTTGAAATAACGTACACATACCAACTTGGATGGCGGTCCTTTTTCAGGTTAGGGCAACAGTCCTCCAAAATATTTCTGCACATCGCTGAGCCAAAGTCTTTGTTAAGCTGTGGCCAGACATGGACATGTGACTTTTGGAGCCAACTCGCCACTCCATTGGCACCACTGCTCCCACTCAGGCTGAACTTTACAACTTACGACACATTTATTTACCAAAAAATTCTTCAATTAACCACATATCTGAGCCCTTATTATATAGTTCATTCACTTACTTAATTGTGTCAACAGTTATTGGGAAGTAAATGTGAGAAAATCTTGACCTTTGCATCCACCTTTTTTGGCCTCAAGCAAGTGTCAAATGAAATGTCAAGACAGTCACACAGAATACGCATTTGTGCTCCGCTTGCTATTGCTGTGCCAAAACCAGTTCTAAATTGCAGAGGTCATTAAAGTCATACCTGTGAGTCAAAGCAGAGCTCATACAAAGCTTTTTCCCCGACCACTGAGCACTTCATCATCATCCTCTAACATGCAAGGCTGGGAGGCTGAGTTTGCATTCGTTTGCTTGATTCTGGCTATTTTTTGAAGTTTCTATTGCACTGGTTTTGACTCACAGACCTGGCAACCCTCAATGCATTGACCATGATATTACATAATAGGGTCAATTATCTTTACCAATTATGGGGACTGTGCTTGCCCTGATCCAGAGATATAAAAACTGTAAACAGCACAAACAACAGGCTCCAGTAATTATACTCCATTAGTCCATTTGTTTACTATGGACCAAAATAGAACAGAAAATGGTGCCAACTCTGCTAATGCTAAATAATTGTGGTCACAATCTTCAGATAGAGTAATAGCCCGTGAGCAGATGTGTGCTATAGGCTACGCTGCAGAAACAGTTATTCAAGTTATACTATAGTAATCATTATAATGCCGTGTTGAATGTTGTTCATATGTAATTGAATGTGTTAGTGTCAATGAGTAATAGTCCCCATTTGTCTTGACTGTCTGATTGTTATCATGAAGGCCATTTTTACTACAGTAAGGTTTGGGTTAGTACCGGTTCCCTGAGTTTCCATAGCACAAAAAGACCATATCATACTACAGGTAAAATGGCGCAGACCTACATTGTTAGAATTTTGGGATGTTGAAAACTCTCTCTTTATAGACATTTCAAAATTGCTTCAAACCAATCAAACAACCATTCAACTAATTGAGACTAGCTCATGCATTTGTTAATATGACTCATTTGATTATATATAGCTATATGATTATAGCTTTGTCTATGTGCTTGTTGTTGTATGTTTATTTATGTCTAGACAGTCTGCTGTATTCTGTGGCTGTTGTATGCCCTTCA
Organism: Philypnodon macrostomus; assembly: GCA_036025475.1. Taxonomy (NCBI): domain Eukaryota; kingdom Metazoa; phylum Chordata; class Actinopteri; order Gobiiformes; family Eleotridae; genus Philypnodon; species Philypnodon macrostomus. The sequence goes on from JAVQKC010018453.1 coordinate 5,593, forward strand.
CTGAATTTAACATAAACTTTTGTAAAGAATTATACACAGAATCTGGATCTACTTGAACTCCCCAAAAAGTATATTTTCCAATACTGTCTAGAACCATATGTGGGTTGTTGCTGTGTATACGGTTACCAAGACAGTAATGATGTCTGCATGCAGTGTCCTGTATTTTGGTCGCTGTGGCAATGCGTGAAGAAGGTGTGGGGTTGAGGGGTGACTCGGACCCACAGTCGCTGGGTGGGACCCTGGCTCATGCTGCTGCTATGTGTATCCCATAATTTAAAACCTCTGTGCTAGGATAAATAGAGGTCCTGTGAGAAAATAAGGCATCTAATTCCATGTAAACCCAATAGCCCGCTTTAATCAGCCCCTGACTGAAGGTAAATAGGACCTCTAATCGGATCTGAGTACACTTCATGACAGAGCAGGCTAATTGTTGTGCTTCTAGGGTTGCAAGATATCCAAAAGAACAATATGACTTTTTTTTACAATTAATAGTCAAAAAGAGGAGTCAATTAAGACTTAGTGTAGACTAAACCAGGGCTATGCCTCGACTTTGCCTGAACTGATAACTAAATAAAGACAGGCTTTTTAGATTTTTATGGTCACGGTGAAATATATGCTGTTTCTTGTACTACAGCTGTTGTGTTATATTCTGCATCCCTCTCTTTATATCTCTGTGCTCTGTGGTGTTGTGTTTGTTTACTTAGTCTTCTGTTGAAGCACGGCACATTCCTCTGTTTATAGCCACAGAACACCCAACATGTTAAGCACTCGTTTCCGTCCCGCTGGCCGCACAGACACTTGTCATCAAACAGCAGGCCGGTGCGGTCACTGGAGTCAGGCAATTATTTCCTAATTTAATTCAACAACTGGACTGGGAGCACTGGGTGGCGAGTGCATATCCCTTAGCATGTAATTGGTTCTTACAGGGTTTGTTAAGAGAAAACTGTTAGTCTGTGGTCATGACTTACCTTGTTCAAGACACTCTCCCTTCAGGCATGCGACCGCAGCTTTGTATGCTATTCTCATTTCACAGCAATGAAAAAATATATAGTGGTCCGAAATAGCATCCTTAAATATACAGTGGGCCAGATAGTGCGCACAGTGCCCAGCCCATGTTGTTAAAACCCAAATGCAATGGTTTTGGCGATGTAGGGCCATGCACTTTAAAGTTTTATTTAGCCTATGCCCTCGTTGGCTTCAACTGTGTCCAATGGTTTTCTAGAAACAACCAATTTTCCTAAGATAGCTGGTGATTTTCTATCAGGTCAGCACTCTTGGAATGTTGCATTGACAATTATATTGTTCACTCCACATACCATGTTACTGTGGTTTTTGTTTTTTTTTACAATCCATAGACAAGCATGTATAGGTGATCTAGTGAATCTAAATTCTCCATCCAACCGGTTCGCGGAGGCAGCAGTCTAAGCAGGGAACTCCCACCTTTGACCACCGCCCGATCCACATTGCACCATGGTACCTCCCGTGGGTGGTGGGTCCACAGGAGGGCCTGACAGTGTGTGCACGGGCGGGGACTCGAACCACCGACCCTCTGGTTGAAGGGCGAGCATCTACCCACTGCACCACCGCCGCCACCTCCATACTGAATATAAAGTTGAATGGTAGATGAACCATGGTACTGCTAATGAACCATAATAGAAAAAGTACTTACTGTTACCGAGCAATACATTATACTGTATTATGGAAACTAGTAAGTCTCAATGTAAGTGGGTCAAAAGTCAAAGTTGAATGCAGATACATCCGATGTTAGCAGTCTTACATGCTTTGAAGATTTACATTTACTTCTGAATGCAAAGATGTGTGTGTTTTGGCCGTTTTTTAAATGAAACCACAACATACAGATAATCATTTTGCATATGGCCCCTGGCTGCTGTGAATATGATGTGTTTTATCTCTGTGGGGAGTACAGATGTAGCTTGGACCAAGATACTACTCAAAAGGAACATTTAAAATATGTGAGCAAAATGTTATTTTCTTACACTGTCCATCTTCAGCTTGAGTTATAGTCAAGTGTTCATGTCAAAAGTCGTAAGGGGCCGACATTTTTTAATGCTCAGATGGAATGTGGTTGTTCGGCGTGGAAAGCAAACAGGGCTCTTTGACACTAGTGTTTCAGAAAAGGCTCTTTCATAAGACCTCACTGCTACTTACTAAACTTCTGACAAAATATGACTAATTACAGCTAACTGCACACTGCCCTGCCCTACAAAGTCAAGTGATAAAGTGCTAGAAATATCACGGCACAACCAGTGATTATATCGGCGAAAACAACGATATTATGGATATACGTCGGCCCGCAGATCCTAGCTGTGAACGCAATAACTCAAACAAAAAATTGCCGGATCAGTTTCAACATTTGCACACAGGTGCATACCATAAAGACGCCAAACTGTATCGATTTGGGTACTTCTTCGATGAATATTAATTAAGTAAGTAATTAATTAATTACAGGTCAAAAAGACTTTGTTGGATCTTTTTCAACTGTTGCACACAGGTACATATCATGAAGATGCAGAACTGGATTGAGTTTGGTACATCTACGATTCATGACAATTAAATAATTCACAAATTAATGTTTTGATGCACTTTATTAAGCCAATAATCCTACGAAACATAAACAAAATCCTGTGAATTTTCGCACATTGATCCGGGCAATTGTATACTTAATGTACATAGGCACATTACAGAGGTCAAATAAAGAATGCCTCTATAGTGCCCCCATGTTTATGACCCCTATGGGACCCTGGCCTCACTTACTTTGGCAGAGAGCAATGAAACTTGGTACAGTGATTCTCCACAGTGTACCCAACATAAAATATTATTATGACCCCACCCTACAACAAACAGGAAGTCGGCCATTTTGAATCAAAATTTGGAGGTCAGGTATATTTGACAGCCTCTAACTTGCACATACTTTGCCCGATTAGGCTCTAACCTGAAATACCTAATTCCCCTCAGACCTGAACACATCTGACTAATATGATGGCAGTTACCTCTGTAGCACCCCCTATAGACTGAAAGAAGAATGCAGCTTTGAGGAATTTTCAAATTTGGCAAAAACATTCTTCACAAACATCCAGACAAATCAAAAACGTGATTAAGGTGTGGGGCAGACGTATGGGGCAGACGTATGGGGCCGTTTTGCCGATATACACCTTGCTGTCGGGGACGACAGCACAGGCCTAGTTGTGGCTACTCTGACTTCCTCCCACCATACTAAAACGTGTGTGAAGAGAATTGATGAATGGAGTGGAATTGGATTGTTTTTCATGGCTACTACTGGAATACAAGAAAGAAGATGAAAAAAATGGTAATAATGTTTTGTTTTAGTATTGTGATACTGGGCAATAAATACGGTTGTGGGATTGGTGTATGATGGTGTTCGCAGAGGCTGTAGGCTCAGTCTCACTCCACAGCTTACCAGGGTGTGACTGTGGAGTGAACAATGGACTAAATTGTAAAGCACTTTGGGTGTTATGGCAATATAAATGGAGGCCATATTATTACTATTACTTACTCTTTTATTTGTAACAGAAAATTCTTTATACCAGTGATTCCCAAACTGGGGTCCGCAAAGGTCCTGCCGGGGGAGGGGGCCTCCAAAGCCTCTACATCAAGTATTTAATAAGAAATTTAGCTTGAAATGAATAAAAAATGGGTAGAAAAGTATATGATATTCAATGAGATATCACTTCAAACTATTTATAGTTACTAGTGTGTTGTTTTCAATATTTTCAATACAAATGGATGAAATGGGTGGGTAAGTTTTATATTTTGACAGAAGATTTAGGATTAAGGAGACTGTGGACAATTTTTAGATATTGAAGAGGATTCTTGATTTTGGGAATACCTGCAAAGAAGCCTCTGTAGCACAATCATTCTTTATTCTTTCATTTTCTATTTCTTTCACAACAGTTGCAGTTAATCCAAAATGAATAATTTATTTCCATATTGCCTCTTACCCTGAGTGTGTGCTAACATAAAACACATGTGCCTCACAAATGCAGAAACAGGAAGTATAGGAATTTCTTTGGGTTCCATAAAGTTTTACATATCTTACCAGGAAAGAGAAGTATAGACAGCTTAGACCAAATGGTTGACTTTTGGTAAGCGTACCAAATCGTTTGACACGTTTGAGAAGCGAGCAGCGGCTCGAGCTGTATTAAAAAAGACCTCTTCTCTGTCATGGTTTGGATTGTGTTGTTGGGCCGACCTCCTCCTAATCCCTCACCGTGGATAATCCCTTTAGAACGATCAGCCCACAGCACCCCCCCCCCACAGGTGAGCGGGCACTCAAGGTCATATTTTATAGGAGACGGTAAGAATAGCCAAAATCTGAGGTGCCTGGCCAAAAAAAAAAAATTGTTGGTCAGATCTAGGTTCAACAACATTATGTGTCCAAAGAATGAGGTCAGCTGACTACCTGAATATACTGAATGACCAGGTTATTCCGTCAATAGATTTTTTTCTTCCCTTATGGCACAGGCTTATTCCAAGATGACAATGCCTTGATTCATCGGGCTCAAATTGTAAAAGAGTGGTTCAGGGAGCATGAGACATTATTATATCGGCGATAATATGGAATCACGTCGGTGTTCATCCGCAGATCCTAGCTGTGAACGTGATAAAAAAAAAAAACTAATTGCCGGATCAGTTTCAACATTTGCACACAGGCGCATACTATAAAGACGCCGAACTGTATCGATTTGGGTACTTCTTCGATGAATATTAATTAAGTAATTAATTAATAACGGGCCAAAACTGTGAACGCAATAACTCAAAAAGTCTTTGCTGGATCTTTCTC
>JAVQKC010018457.1:0-23343 GCA_036025475.1 Philypnodon macrostomus
CGCTGCCCCCTGCTGGAGGAGGCACAGCTGGGCCCAGGAGCTCTGATAGACCAGGCCAAACATCTGGGCAACCTGGCCTTCAACATCTGGACCAACATGAAGAGACTGGTGCAGTACACTCCGGTCATTCTGGATCCAAACACTGCCCATCCAGAACTCGTCCTGTCTGATGATCTGACCAGTATCACACAAAGAGAGACACAAAAACTTCCACATAACCCAGAGCGGATCAGGACATGTCCTCCACTGGTGCGAGGCTCTGAGGGCTTTAAATCAGACTCTCACAGCTGGGACGTCCATGTAGGAGACAATAAATTCTGGATACTCGGTGTGATGACAGAAACAACAAATCAAAACACTGACAATAATGATGTGAGGTGTTGGTCACTTCAGTTTTCTGATGGAGAATACACAGCAGTTAATATGGACAAGAAAAAGGACACTGTTCTCAAAATGAAGTCACATCCCTCAAGGATCACGGTTCATCTTGAACTTCAAAAACATAAACTGACTTTTTATGACTCATGTTTTAACAAATGTATTCACTCCTTCACTCAAATCCCTCTTGGAAAAATGATTCCAATCTTTGGGGCCAATCACGAAATTGAAATTTTGCCTCAAAAAATCTGACTGTCAATGTAAAAAAAAAATATCTTAAATTTTTTTTGTATCTTAAAAAAGACAAATGCATATATTTGATGTATTTTTAAAATTGATTTATTTTGTTTACATAATGTGGGATTTTTTTCCTGTTACAACGTGTAATACTTTGTACACAATCCAGTATAAAAATCCAACAAGGACCAATTGATTTGATTTGGGAGTGGAAATAAGCTGCCTTGGCGGAAGCCTTGGCGATCTCTGAGTTTAGCTTTCTAGTTATAAAAGTATGATGCAGTAAAGCTGTTTTTAAATTTTTTATTTTGTAACTTTTTTAAGTGCCTCAAATCAATGTACAGTAACTCATAAAATGTTTTCTCTTTTCTTGTGGTGGTGCATCTGTGCATTTGCTTTTTACCATTTTAAATTTTATTACAAAATGCTTGCCTTCTGCTGACCACATTCCCACCTCATTTTGAGATGTATAGGCGGATGGTAACATATGGTTTTGAGCCATTGACTGGTCCTGTCAGGGAATCTCTAGTTACTCTTCCAGTAAGTATAATAAATATATTTGGGGTAATATTGCAGACTTGAGAGTTTAAATTTTTGTGTACGAGGCCGAGGGGGGTTGATAAGTTACATTTACTCAATTTCATTTCCTGTTTAAAATAAATAGTACTTTTGCCTGTTGATTTACCCCTCCATACCCTTTACCTCTAATTGTAATATTTTTGGTTTCCAAGTAATTCAATTAATTTCAATTCAATTTTATTTATATAGCCCTATATCACAACAAAGTTGCTTCAGAGGGCTTCACAAGAAGATATGTATCTAAACAATAAACAATGTCGTTGCAAACAGGAACAAAGTTAATAGACAATCAATAAACACACAAATAAAACCCATTTATTGGAAAAAGAGAAACCTTAGGGAGAACCACATGATAGAGGGATCCACTCCCAGGACTGACAGGCTATAGATGTGTCCAGGACTGATGGATGAGGTCCTTGTGCTGAGAGAGCTCAATATGTGTGTGTGGATGCAGCAGGTTTAGGGGTACATCCAAGTGAATGAGGAGATAGTAGAAGGGGGCATCCAGATGCAGCAGGTTTGGTTGGGGGGTGGGGGGATCCAGATGAGAACACAAAGCGGCCAGCTATCCACTGGGACATCTAACAACAAGCCAGGCATCTGAAACAATATCCACTCCCCCAAGAGGGAGTGGAACAGGACAACATGATAGATATAACTTAATGTAAAAAGTGTAGAAATTAAAAGAGAGCCAATAGTAAAAAGTGTAAAGTGTGAAAGTGAAGAGACAATAATTAAGAAGAATAGTGTAGAAGTGAAGAAACAGTCTGTGCACCATACTTCCCCCAGCATCTAGCTCCTAATGCAGTTTCTAGGGCAGGCCGCCAAGAGGGAATTGCAGTAATCTAGCCTGGATGTGATAAATGCATGGATTAGTTTCTCAGCATCACTGTTTGACAAGATATATCTGATTCTGGCTATGTTTTGCGTAAATGAAAAAAATGCTGTTTTACAAGCTTGGCTTATATGAGCTTTAAAAGAAAGATCTTGATCAAATAAAACTCCATGGTTTCTTACAGTTGAGCTTGAAGCTATACTAATGCCATCAAGAGAGACCATATGGTCTCTTACATGTTTAGGACCTAATAGTATCACTTCTGTCTTTTCTGGGTTCAGAAGCAGGTAGTTCTTCGTCATCCAGGTCTTAATGTCTTTCATACATGCTCCTAGCATTTCTATTTGGTTGGTTTGGTTTCATTGAAAGGTATAACTGTGTATCGTCTGCCTAACAATGGTAGTTGATGCCATGTTTTCTCATTATGTTACCTAAGGGTAACAAATATATTGTGAATAAAATGGGTCCAAGAACTGAGCCTTGTGGTACTCCATAGCTAACCTTTGAACATTCAGCAGATTCACACTAATGAATTGATATCTATCTGACAGGTAAGACTGGAACCAAGAAAGAGCTGTACCTTTAATCCCTATATCACTCTCTAACCTCTGCAATAAGATCAATGGTGTTTAATGAACCGATGAGGTTTAAAGAACCAAGACTGATAACATTCCATTATCTACAGCTAATAAGTCATTAGTAACTTTAACTAGGGCTGTTTCAGTGCTATGATGGGGTCTGAATCCTGACTGAAAGTATTCAAATAAACCATTATACTGCAAGCGGTAACTAAGCTGTTTTTAATACTAGCTTTTCAAGAACTTTAGAAATGAAAGGAAGGTTTGATATAGGTCTATAGTTAGATAAAATGTTGGTTTACAAAAGTTGAAAGAGGTTTTACAACTGCATATTTAAAAGACTGTGGCACATAACCTATTTCCAAAAAAGAGTTTATAATATTCAGTATAGTTTCACTGATTAAGGAGAAAACAGTTTTGTAGGTATTCTAAAAGACATAGATAGAAGACATGAAAACAGAGTTTAACTCGGCCTGGTCTACCAGAACAAAGCATTCTAAAGTCACAACTGGTTCCAAAGATAGCTTCATGTTAGCCTCCTCCTGGCTGATAGTAGGAAAAACTTGATCTAGTTTATCTCTTATAGTGGTTATTTTATTATTAAAGAATTGAAGAATGTCACCATCCATCAGTCAAGTGAAGCAGGTATACAGTGTTCCACTGAGCTGTGGCTGTCCGTCAGTTTAGCTACAGTGTTGAAAAGAAACCTGTCATGTTCACTTGTTCCTGTTTTATTTTGTTATGTTTGGTACTTGTTTTGGTTTTGCTCCCTGACTTCCTGTTTCCTCCTGTGATTCCCTCTTGTTTGATTACCTGCCACGCCCCAATGTGTTTCACCTGTGTCTCGTTGTCTCTGTATTTAGTCCCTGTGTCTTCGCCTGTTCAGTGTCGGTGCATTGTGTATTTGTCAATGTGTGGGTTGGGTGTCTGGTCGTTCGTGGTTGCCAGTTTCCCTGTTTTTTGGAGTAAGTTTTGTTCCTGTTTTTGGACACCCTTTGTTCCTGTTTCTGTTAGATTATTAAAGATCCTCGCAAGTCTGCATTTTGGTTCTTTTTTTCCCCAGTGTTGAATAGTAGCTAGTCCTAGCCTTACGCAGAGCTTGATTGTAAGTTGATAAACTCGTTTTCCAGTTGGTCAGAGACTGCTCTGACCTGGAGTGACGCCATTGCCTTTCTAGTTTACGGCATGCTTGTTTACGTGACAGCAGCTCTATTGGGTCTAACCACTTTTTTGTTTTAGAGGAGCTACACTGTCAAGAGTTGATCTCAGTGTGCCATGGTGCTATCCACAAACTCATCACTTGTGGCTGCAGTAAAGTTGTGAGAGCTGTGTGCTTCTTTATCTTGGTCTATACTAAATATTGCCTGACATGTTTCTCTAAACTTTGAAACCAATGCATCAGTTAATGTTTTTCTGAGCTGTGTTTTACTTGCAGGAACAGTATAATCCTCAAGATTGAGCTGAACGGTGATAAAATAATGATCCAAGAGGCTGAGAAGGAGGACTTTTAATTGACTCTCCTCTATGCCGTAGGTCAAGACTAGGTCCAGTGTGTGTGGTTGTGTTTATGAGAAGGCACATTTATATTTTGAACAAAACCCCCTGAGTCTAATAAAGTAGTGAATGTATTGCCTAGACTGTCACTGCTTTCATCGACATGTATGTTAAAGTGTCTCATTACAATCTTACGGGATAATAAACCTGAAAATTCATTTAATAATTCAGAAAAAGGGTTAGGAGGCCGGTAGATCACTACAAACAGAGCTGGTATTTGTTTCTCCCAGTAAGGATGAGTTATTGAGAACATGAACAAACAAGCTTTCCAATGAACAAGTGTTTTGAGTTTAGGGCTAAGCGATATCACAGCTACTCCACCACCTCGGCCTGTGCTCGAGCTGTTGGAGGGGTGGCTTCATTCAGTCTGAAATATTCATCCTGCTGTAACCGTTTCCGAGAGACATAACAAGTTCATTGTATGATCTATAATTAAATCATTAACTAGTAAAGATTTAGACGACAATGATCTAATGTTTAATAGTCCACATGTGATATCTTTGTATTCTTCTTTATTGTGATGTTGACAAGTGCTTATTTTTACTAGATTGCATGAAGTCACTCCTTGTTGGCTTACAAAGAGTTGTATGTGATGAGCGTGGGACAGACACAGACCTTATTTGCTGAACTGATTCACCTAAATACAGTGTTTGTGACGGCTCCGTTGAAAACTCAGAAGTGTTCTCCACTACTGCTCTGCGCCCAGGTCTCCTCTCTGGTTCGTCACTTTGGATCAAAAACCCTATCAGCCGTATGCATAGATCAGAGCAGCACCATCAAACGTGGGATGTATGCCGTCTCTCCGTACGAGACCGGGATTTCCCCAAAACTCACGCCAATTATCAAAGCCCACGTTGTTTAATGGACACCATCTAGATAACCAGCGGTTGAATGATGAAAAGCGACTGTACATTTCATCATTAACCAAATTGGGCAGGGGAGCAGGGAATACTACGGCGTCTGACATCGACACACCGACTCTATGTTCACTTTGAGCACCTCTGATTGCGTCATTACTTGCTTTCGATATCGCCCGCTCTGGCTTCGGGTAACATCTAACAGTAGCGGCTGAAATGAGTCCAACCAGTCACAAAGAAACTTAAAGAAAACCTAATTCATGGTTACAGCTAAGATTTCACATTATCACAAATCTAATCAGTCACAAAATTGATCAGACTGTCTTTATTTCGTGTCTGCAAACCCTAATGTAATAGGCCATGCATTGTGTAGGACCTATGTCTGACATTTTTAAATGTCATGGTTTTTGTATGTCTTTAATAAAAAAAAAATACAATATTGCATCAAATTCCTGAGTATTCTTCCTAACAATCGCTCATCTACTCCTGCTACAACGGCTCCCTCTGGCGGTCAGTGCCATCACTACAAACATGGCGGCTGGTCCTGATGTTGGTAGATACAGGAGGCGCTCTGAGAGGATGTGAGATACGTAAAACGTGCCATCACCGATTTCCGCTGGCGCAGTCTCTGTGGCGCAATGGAATAGCGCGCTGGACTTCTAATCCAGAGGCTCCGGGTTCGAGTCCCGGCAGAGATGAGTCACTCTGCAACCTCACGGCAGACCTGCGGAAATTTTTAATCCCGGATTAACTAGGGATGTGTTTGAGGGGTATCAAACATACAGTGAGAAAGTACAGCGAGCGGTTCTTATAGTGACAAACTAGTACATGCATCCTGTGTGAAATTTCCTCTTTCAAAAAAAAAAAAAATCAAGGTCACAATGGACTCATTCATCTTTACCCTTAACAGAATTTATTTTCACTGATAATTTACATAATGGTCTGTCACATCAAAAAATCATTGTCTTTCATTTAGGACATCCAACTGATTAAATTGGGGTTGATTTTATGTTATGTGTAGACACTCATTTAAAGATAAACAGGTACAAACTCTGTCCCACTGTACCCATATTCACCCTATGTTATGAAGGTTTGCTTGTGTTTTTCTAACATAGGAATAGGCCTACTTAACCTCTCATTTAGCAGATGTTTAAGGATGAAGCAAATGCTGATAAATAAATTATATCAAGTCAAGTTTGGACACCTCCTATAAAGTAAAAAAATGGAAATAACCTGAGCATTTGTGTGTGTGTTCTGCAAAAAATGTTACCCAGTAAATTCCTGTAGATTATGTGCGTAAATAAAGATTAAAGACTAATTCTAGGTGTAAATTAGAAGCCTAATTAATCCTGCAAAATGTACAGCCTGAATGAAAACAGCACTAAACCCAGACTTAATAGTAAATTAACCCTGCTTCCAGTACTAAACCAGGACTAAACCTGGACTAAACCAGTACTAAACCAAGACAGAACCAGGACTAAACCAGGACTAAACCAGGACTAAACCTGGACTAAACCAGGACTAAACCAAGATTAAACCAGGACTAAATCAGTACTAAACCAGTACTAAACCAGGACTAAACCACGACTAAACCAGTACTAAACCAGGACTAAACCAAGATTAAACCAGTACTAAACCAGGAACAAGATAATTCTGAGTGCCACCGAGAAGCCCGTTCATGGATAAACTATGGCTTTCATTATTTGATCTGTTGAAAGTGTAGTCCCAAATGCATCCAGCAGAGAGCGCATCAGGCCTAGCGTTACCCTGAAGCAGAGCTCCACAACAGTGTTCTTCTGATCTGGAGACAGAGGAACTTTCTATCACACCTCTGCTGGATGTGACCTACAACCTACATTTCTTACTTAGATAGAACAACTTTACATATCCCGGGCTTTAGCAGTTGCTCTAATTGTAATTGTGTAATGTATTCAGACGGGATGTTATTGACGTAAGCAGCAGCCACTAAAGCAAACGTGTTCATGTGCTCGTTTTGGTGTATTTGTGCCAGGCCTCTGTGAGTGAGGGGAGAAAAGGAGGCAGAGAGGAGTGACGTCAGAGACACAGAGGAATGCGCTCGGCTTAACATCAGCGTCAAGTCCACACCATCACACGACAACAACCCGGAAACCACGTGCAGGGAGTCGCTGGTTGTTCAGATACTTTTCATTTTAGCAGGAACTCATACAGTGAGAAAATACAGCGAGCGGTTCTTATAGTGACAAACTAGTACATGCATCCTGTGTGAATTTCCTCTTTCAAAAAAAGAATCAAGGTCATAATGGACTCATTCATCTTTACCCTTAACAGAATTTATTTTCACTGATAATTTACATAATAATCTGTCACATCAAAAAACATTGTCTTTCAAACTCAGTTTGGGATTGGCGGGGCAATAAAAAAGTGTAAAAGTTATATAACAAACAGTGAAATGTAACACGACACAGTGAAGTGTAATACAATGTAACACAACAGTGAATGTAACACAACAGTGAGTGTAACATTGTAAATTTAGCCTAACTATTATAGGTCTACATATAGCTCATTATGTTGTCTAGTGCAGTCATGGAGGCTACCCTGTTGTCTGCTCTAGTTGTAGTCATGCAGTCGTGTTAAAGCGCGTGTTTTATTCTGAAAGGGTCAGTGGATGTGCTCGGAGTGAGTGCGTGTTTTTGGTGGTGGATTCGCTCAGAGAGAGTAGAGTGGAGCGGACTGACGCTGAAGAGCACTGAGAGCGGTTCCCCAGCTTCGGAAAAACTGAGAAATGATCAAAACGCTGCTCTAGCCGAAGTCTTGATCGAAGACAGACGAAAGGACGGCCGCTGTTAGGAATATTTCTCACATTCTTTATAATCTTAGTCATAAAGGCTTTGATGCTGTCCGCACGGAGATCTGAGCCCATAACGGACTTACTGGTCGGCTGAACCATGCAGAGGCTGCTGTTCCTGAGTTTGATAAGTTTTCAAACAGGTAAGGCTCACGTTTTACCTGTTATGCCAGTTTGAATTGCCAATTGAATGAACATTTATTTTCGAACGTGTTGCCTGAGAGTGGATGGCTGTGAGTGTGCACTCACATATACGTATGTGTGCAGATATGCTTCATGTTTTAGTACAGGGGCTGCAGGGGTGTCTTGAATGTATGTGAGTGACCTGTTCCATATTAGCAGAGATGAGTGCTGAGGACGTGATGTGAATAAGAGTGACCAGCCCCTTTGCTCTACATGCCAACAACTACTCCCAGCACTGGCTATCACATCTGAATGTCACCCGATGAGACCAGCAGCATCTAGTCTAGCATCCTACACACCTTTTTCTCCTCACCCTCGCCTCCTACTCCTAGTCCTAACCCAAATCCTATCACACTCTCTTTGTGCTGCCTTGCACAAAGGGGCGAGTGTGCAGTGTGCCTGTGTGTATCTGGTCCCCCCCTCCATACCTGTGGGGTGCCAGGCAGGTAGGCTATTGGCTTAATGCTAATCGCAGTCTGAGTTGCTAGGAGACAGGAGGCTGCATGGTGGAGGATGGTTGTAGTTTCCACCTGAAGGAGGTGTACATTGTGTAGCGTTGTGGAAAAGCCTTGCTGGTATTTGCATTCTATTGTCTACCATGCAGACTGGCTGGTCGCTCGCTTCCGAACCGACTCTCCATCATAGGTAGGGGGCGTGTTCATAAGAGAAGGTATAGAAAAGGGATGATGTCACCGTGTCTAGCAGGCTTTGTATCCCACAGCATCCACCCAGCATGCAAGGTTCACATAAGCACACTGTATCCTCACTCTGCTGCTGATTTTTATGCTTCCACAAAATGAGAAATATTTTTGTAAATTTGTTAAATATTACGATAATGATATAAATGGAGATATGAAAGGGACATGTACAGAGGAGGGATAGTGAATATATGAGACATGTATAGAGGAGGGATAGTGAATATATGGGACATGAACAGAGGAGGGATAGTGAATATATGGGACAGCCAAAAGCACACAAACTAAATAAAACCAAAGCATTTATTGTTAAGTTGAAAAGAACTGAACATAGTTTTGACAGATGTCGAAATAATCACGTTGCTTGGATAGGAACCACGTATATTATGACAGCTTCCGTCATCAGGATAAATGCTGGTTGGATGTTGATTCTAATGTTAGGTGTGACATGTAACGGCAGCTCTGAGTACAGCTTGCAGGCCCAGTGTATGTACTAGGCTTTAATTCTCAGGTGGATTGAGTTACCTGGAGACCTCACGGGACGAACCTCTGCTACACCTGCCTTTTGTTCTGCGCATCCACAAAGAACACTTCTGTGGAAACCCTTCATTTGTGCTGTAAATGTCAGGTTCTTCAAAGTGGAGCTCATGAAATGGGTAGTTTTTTTATGGACACAGTGTTTGAGGATTGGATCCAGCGCTTACACTGGCAATAGACAGTTATATTTCATCAGCAAATGTGTAAAGGTTGAAATCTGAGTTGCATTTTATTTACAGTTTCTTTGGAAATGTTGTGGAGCATGTTTTGAGAAAGATATCAAGATATGATGTTTATCTCTTTCTGTACCACAGACACATCAAATTGCTTTCAGTGCTAGCATGTTTATTTTATTCCTGTTTTGGAATAAAATATATTACAGTATTTTCCAGTCCACAAGTCACACTTTTGTCATAGTTTGTCTGGCCCTGAGACTTATATGAGACTAAAATGTATAGCATTTTTATGGTTTGCAAACCTTTACTTTCACACCACCATTTTAAAATGCAGACTATCACAGATTTCCTGTGAAGTGCTCACTGGCGTCGCCGTGACAACAGGGGTGTGTCTCAGGAAGAGAGCGTTGTTTTGGTTTCATGTGGAGAAATGCTTAAACATTAGCGGCTTGTTTTACAGTTAAAATGGACAGATATGATCACGAAACTGGTGTATATTATAAAGAGAGCTGGGATAATAATCTAATGCTATAAAGTTAATTCAGAAAGGATAACGAGCTGTTTATTTCTCTATATTATCACGTATTGGGAAACCATTGGCTACACAGGAGATGTATATAGTTTTCTTGTTAACACCAGTATACAGTGGAATTACGTCTCGCTCTCTGTAGTCAAGTGTTCTGCTGCTCATGTTGTATTGACGTCTTGTTCTGCTCTAAATCCTGTCAAATCTGTGAGTGTAGGAGTGGCCGGGCCAGTCTTTGTGATTCACTGTTTGTGGGTGAAACTAGTGCTTCAAGAAGGAGAGGCCTAGTTCTTGTCAAATGCTATGGTCATGTTAATGCAGCGTGTACTGAACGAGGTATAGCAAATGTATTGTTTTTATGCACTGTTAATACATATGAAACAAAACCATAATAATTGAAACAAAACAACGGTGTGGTGTTATAGTTGCAATTTAGTTCTGTTTTTTCCCTTAGGTCTGGTTTAGTCTTTAGTAAGTATTGATTGAGGGTATCTGTTATCTGCTAATCTGAGAAGATCGTAGAATCCCGATACAGTGCATAAAAAGACAAAAAATACAACTAGTCAACTCAAACTGTGATATTACATTTTTCCCATATCACCCACCCCTTGTCTAGACCCCTGTTTTTACCAGTGTGTTCAGGGCCTTGTTTACTGTCTATGTGAAAATAAATCCTTACATGTTCTGACCGGCTTTACGATGAGGGCTTGTTTGTCTAATATTGGACTTCAAGAAGAGGCCCGGTTATTTTTTTTTGCAGTGCTCTGGCCTTGCACACGCTCATGATGAAATGTGGGTAGATAAACTCGCTAGCTTGTGTGTTCAATCAAAGGGCAACACTTTTGTACCTTTATAGTGTGTAAGGCAGATAGGGAAGATATGTTGCAGCTTTATTGAGAAAAACACATTGGTGTGACTAGAGGCGTTTTCACTCGAGCAGAAACTGAATCGATTTGAGGCAGCGGATATGGGCACACGTCATTTTTTTCCCCCAGCCTCAAACTCTATTGGGATAATTTCTCGGTGCCACTCTCCTGTCAGTGATCATCCTCAACACTGAAATGAGATGCTGCGGTTCTGAGCCCGGAAATGCCGTGTCTGTAGCCAATGCAAATAATGTGAGAAAATTCTAGATGTGTTTTGGGAGAACTTCCTTTATTTTAGTCTAGATTATTATTTTTCCAGAGGTGCCTAGCCTTCTTGTCCTCCTTGTGTAACTGTGGGCCTCCCATTGTCCAAAGACATGCATGTGTTTTAGAATCAGTAAATCTAAATGAACGTGACATTGCATGCTTGTGTGTCAGTGTATGTCTGAAAGTGTCATCCTTGCCATGGCCATTGTCCTTTGGGTACGCCGCCTAAGACTCATAGTTGCAGTCACCCATGAGTCCAAGCAGGAATAGGCGCATGACAAGTGTCTAATGCTGCGTTCACACCAGACGCGACGGACGCGAAACCGGCGACAGATTTCAATGTTATGTCTATGTAAAGGCGCGTTTTACGATAGATGCGAAACTGCAGCATAGGAAGGATAGCTTTTGATGACTATCTTTTTACTCTTAGCTGGTTTCCATTGTGTTTTGTTTCTGTAAACCAGAAACCCAATAGATTGTTTTGGTTTGTGTATTGTCTAGATTGTCTTCTTCTTTGAAAAATGATGTGTTTGTTTACTGCTGTACGTCACACTCTGGATCCAGGCTCCATTGAAGTAAATTGTGTTCAATCAGAAATAACAAGCCTGCTGTTGAGTGACTAACCTTACTGTGATGAAACGCTAATGATAGATGAAGGCTGGTTGGATCCTTTTTTAGAAATATGGACCATTTATTACCAAATAAGTGTTGTGGGCTTCCTTGTCTAGACCAAGTAGATGAAAAAAAAGAGTTGTAATAGGAGAGGGTGGTGACAAGCTCTTGCAGCGAACCATGAAGACTAAATGTTAGATTATCTACATTTTCTAACAACGTATTTTAAGAAACCTACAGGCCGCTTAAAGTTATACATTTGAAAGGATTAGACCCTGAAGTCTTGGCACAGAGTAGTACTAAACTAGGTCTTGACTCTTGCGTGATCCTTGGAAGTTGACCTCCTCTGCTCCTGTCTGATCTGATTGGGACTCCTCCAGGTCTTGATTTGAGCCCTGACCCCATTTCACTGGACCCTAAAATAGGTCCCGGGGCCGGGTACTGCCTTGGACTTTCATACTGTTCGTAGTAAACAAACCTATAACCCATGACGGGAAAAGGCTTGTACACAAATCTGCAACTGAAGTTTCACAACCCGCTCTGCAACTTCAGAATCAAGGCCAAACCAGACCTTGTTTGTCGACATGCGCAGAGCAGTCAGTACCACAGAAAATATTTAGCTAAACTGGTCTAAACAAAGACCAAACCAGGTGTAAGGACACGGCATTATTGCGATATACAGTAGATTTTTGCTTTATTTGCTGATGATATATTTTGCAGCCCTAATGGGTGCAAAAATGTAAATGAAAAATATGCTGTGATAAGCTGCCATAGCTTTGAGAACTAGTATCTGACCCCTCATCTCGAATAACTAATACTATAATTCAATTTCAATGACTATAGTTATTTGAAGATATTTTTAACTCTGCAGACCTTGACCTTGAGTCTTTAATTAAGGCCCGACTGGCCCCTGCACCTCATTAAGTGACAGCCAGCTTTACACATGGGCAACTCAGCAATTTTAATACATCAATTTGATTACATTGAATCTTTAATGGGAAAATTTGGGTTAATTGTCTTACCATTGTGGGTTATAGATGTTTGTTCTGTTGGCTTACACAATGCTAGAAGACTTCAATATGCAACAATTAGTATGTTGATTGCACTAATGATATCAATATTTAGATAACCTTCACACAGCTCTGAATTTTCTTGTTTAAACTGGGTGTAAATCAATTCTCATTGAGGACTCAACCAGGACTCAACCAGGACTGTTGTGACCACATTGTTTTTCACTATACAAATATTGTGTGATATTGCAATATTGCTAAAATTATATTGTGTAGCCCAATCACTTCTGTGGATTTTAGATCGTGGTTTACATTGTATTGTCAAAAAATGAATTGAACAATCTGTCTACATCAGTACAATGCATGTTTCTCAATGCTTTTCCACCAGCCCAGCAGTATTCCCAGCTCAAGGCCATTTTTTCTTACAGTCTGCGATGGGCTGCGTCAGCACTCATCTGAATACATGAAAAACAACCGTCTGGCTCCTTGTGTCGTAGTGTGTTTTAGTGCTTTGAACGCACTTCTGTTAGTGACGCCTTTTGGGACAATTTCTTAAGCTCCTAATTGGGTCCAAGGGGCTTTGAGCTCAGCCTGTTGTAAACGGACTTAAGGATCACAGGAGGAGGGATGGGCCATTGTTTGTATGTTGATGTAAGATGAGTGGCTTTTCAGGTTTGTAACAACAGGGCTGCACAATATACTTGTAATATGAGCATCAGAAAAATGTAATTATTACAATAATGTTAGATTCCTCCATGTCAGAAATGTACACTTATTTTTACAATCCAATAAAAATAGCTTGATTCATTTAAATTCTGGTTTATTTCTTATTTAGTCCTTGTCCTAGCATGGTCCTCTTGGTTTAGTCCTGGTTTAGACCCGGCTTAGTCCCGGGTTAGTCTTGGTTTAGTCCTGGTTTAGTCCTGGTTTAGTCCCGGCTTAGTCCTGGTTTAGTCTTGGTTTAGTCCTGGTTTAGTCCCGACTTAGTCCTGGTTTAGTCCCGGTTTAGTCTTGGTTTAGTCTTGGTTTAGTCTTGGTTTAGTCCCGGTTTAGTCTTGGTTTAGTCTTTGTTTAGTCCCGGTTTAGTCCCGGCTTAGTCCCGATTTAGTCTTGGTTTAGTCTTGGTTTAGTCTTGGTTTAGTCTTGGTTTAGTCTTGGTTTAGTCCTGGTTTAATCTTGGTTTAGTCCCGACTTAGTCCCCGTTTAGTCCTGGTTTAGTCTTGGTTTAGTCTTGGTTTAGTCTTTGTGTGGTCCTGTTTTAGTCTAGGTTTGATCATGGTTAAGTTCAGCAGATGTTTCCATTTACTCCCAAGTGTGACTAGAAAGAACATATTTCTGGTAGATTTACATTGATACTGCACATTGTCATTTCAATCCTCAACATAGTTATTGCATATCACATATTTTTCCTAATATTGTAAAGCTAAACGAAACGAAGCTGTCTTTCAGGTTTGTATGTTCTACTATGGTAGGTGGTATGGTGTTCACATGCGCCTTTTGTCAGAACAGGGCCCCATACCTAGTGATACCCGAGCCTCCTCCGGGTCTAACTCATGCTTTATTCAGCCCTATGGTAATCTATGCTTTAATTAGGTGTGACCTGAGACACTGACCTACTGAGGAGCAGAGGTGAGGGAGGTTTGCAGTCCATAGTTCAGGTAAATGGCAGGCAGTCTTTCTGAAAATTCTTTACTTACTGGTATATTTTGTAATATTGTTGATTTATGACCATGTCTAACCAAGGCTGCCTGTTCACTAGAATACAAATGCTGGCATTGGTCTGGGTCTACTTGTCGTGTGTATATTCCAGCATCAATGTGTCTGCTTTTACTGAAAAACTGTTCAAACTGTTCATATTGATTATGTCTAAAGCCTGCATGGAGGGATGTCTGTGTGCTCAATACAGCATATTTTTCATTTAGGGACTTAACATGTTGAAATCACAAACCTGGGTGGATCCTATAACCAACTGAACAGTGAGCGATACACCCAGTCACAACTATATTATACTGATTTTTTAATGCAGTTCAATGGGAGGCAGGCACTTTCCCACAGTGCTTATGAGAGAGTGGTGGCCAGGCCTCATAGCTTAAGTGTGAGTTAGCCTTTTTGATACTACTTAGCTTCACAGCACAAACCACTAACCTGCCAAAACATTACCATTTTTGGTTGTTTTGTGTGGACTTATTGGGTGAAATGCCAGAGAATGAATAATTGCTTTTGTATCGAGAGAGTCATCAAAAGTCATCAGAATTTTGAATTGATTATGTAAATCTTTCCGAAGTGAATAGGCAATAGGGAGTAATGTGAACAGACATCAGGCCAGGTGTGGACTTCACAGCTGTCAATCAAATGTCATCCAGTATTAGTTTCTGTTAAGCCAAAGGAGTCAGTTGTACCACAAAATTATACAATTGGACTGCAAAAAGGAAACCTCAACTAACAGTATTGTGATCTGAATAACCCTAAAATACTGAAACTGTACTTTTTGTTTACTGAGTTTTCCAAGATTTGCCAGGAGTCTGCTGTTAGTTTGACCAAGCCTTTGGACGGGCCCATCGGGAGTCCATGACTAATCCAGCACTGCATTAGGTCTAAACCAGGTCTAACCAAGGACTAAACATTGGGCTGTGGCTTACTCTTTCCCTGTTCTATACAAAGATGTTAGTCTGGTCTCTCATTGATTGCATTAAATTTCACTGGTGGATGTTAAAAAGCCGCACATGGCCACACAATTGGTGTTAACACAGACACATCGATGTGGCTCATAAACGGCTTGTGATGGAAGTTGGGACCACACCCCACGTTTGAAAATGGGAGAGGGTGGTAAATAGAAAAACCTTCACTAGGCCCGTGATTACAATGTCACATTTGACCATTTTTATTAGCAATACATTCCTTTTTTTCATCAATTAATTTTTCACTCGCATGTTGTATATTTCCCAGGCTTCTGATGGCCTGTGTCTGATTTGTAGTCGACTCAGAGCTGTTGTTTCCTGGTAACCACTACAGACTGCAATATGTACCAAGATATCAACACTGTGAATCACTCATATCTTTTATCTTCATAGTGCAATGCATCAGCCTCATACGGTATCTGTTAGAATATGAGTTTTAATTGGTTTGTCACAGCTACAGCTCTCATAGGCCGGGATGATATACTGTTTCACACTGGATTTTTCCCCTTGTATGATATGAATTTTCAATGGTACTGACAAATAATGGATTGATAGTGTTTGTAATACAATTACATTACATTTGAATTTATTTTATGTTGTATTTTTGGTTGATTGTTTGAGGGAAAAAAAAGTCTGCAGGTCATCCCTGTGTTACTGTCAGTTCTCCCCGGGGACTCCGGCCTTCCCCCACACTCCAAAACACGCATGTCTTAGGAGAATTAATCTAATTTGCCTAAAATTGTCTATGTTTGTCTCTGTGTCAGCCATGCAACTAACTGGCCATTGTAACTGGCCATTGTCCAGAGTGTTGCCCACCTAAGGCACATAGTTGCTGGGATAGACTAAAAACAGGAACAATGACAGTTGTCGCCAGTGCCATAGTTTGAGAACCACTGACCTAGCTGTTATCGCTCACCATATTTCTAGTTATTTTCTGTCTTGAAGCTGCTGAGTGGTGATGGGGGGGGGGGGCTCTAAGCAGTGACTTGGCCCGGGCACCATCTATTGTGTAACTGCACTGTCCCTAATCCAAATTCCTACGGCCACTGTCTGCCTCTTGGATAACCATATGCTCACAGGAAAGGCCAGTTTGTCCAGCCAGGCGTGCCGTTCTTGTAAAATGTAGTTGTTTTATGACGGCGGAGGTTAAATGGGACATGACTGTGTGGCTTTCGAAGAACTGTGTTTTTTTTTTTTTCTTTCTTCGGGTTCGACACAATCGGGACAGTCAGCCGTGCATGGAGTCTATGAGGCACTGTGAGAGAGACATAAATTATGAATGAACTGAATATCATGTTCTTGGCTGAGGACAGGGTTAGCGTTTAGTTTGAAGTGGCCTGCAACAGTTTAGTCCATGATATAATCAACGCTGTGTACATTCAGGTTGTTGGCTTAGTCCTGGTTGTGAGTGACTAGTCTATCATCCTGGTAGAAACCCCATTAAATTATAAGAATATGTTTGCAGAAATCAAACTTAACACATTTTTTTTTTACAGAAAAAAATGCTTTTGGCTATTTTTAAATTTTTTTTTTATGATAAAAATTGTTAAGACATGTAAATTTGCAATGGGTTAACTTTATAGAAATTTGATATGTACGTACTGGGTCAAAATTCAGCTTTTGATTCTTGCCCTAGCTGATGTGACTATTAGCCACTTTTATATTATATATATATTTGGAAGCAATCTTGGCATTGCATGAGAGGCCTAAACCTAACAAGGCAGTGTCTGTAAAACTGTTATTTGTTTACATTACTTTCAGGCCACATGCTAAGTGCTTTGCCTGACTGTAATCCAAGAAAACAAACACCAACTCCCTTAAGTGTAATGACTTTGGACGGTACACTTTTTTGGTAATGATGCATTGGTTATGACATTGCTGCAGTCACAAGTGTAATTACATGGAAAATACTGACTTAAAAACAGTCAATATCTGAAGCCATAAATAAATTATTTAGCATGTGCCACTAACAATACCATCTTTGAGACCGGTTCAGAGGTGACGTCTAAGTAGTGTATGGTTTAAATAGAGGTTAAAGTGTCCGAATTGAAGTTTAATGTTAGCTCAACGTGGCGTCAGGCTGCCGTGAGAGGAAGACGGTGCACAGTGTTGACAGATAACGTGTCAGGAACAGGTAATAAAGCCTCTATCAGGAGAGTTTCCTGTGGGTTACATCATCACGGAGGTCTGCAATACTCCAAACATGGGGCTGTATTGTATGAAGAGTTTTGAAATGGAAATATTTCTAACTGCTACTACTACTACAAGGAAATTATTTTACATACGTGACGCTGCCGTTCACGCTATTTTCGTTGGTAAATTTAGTCTTTTTTTTAATATTTTGATTTATATTTTTATCATGAATTCACCAGGACTAAATCTTACATTAAGTTGAGAATACATTTCGAGCTAATGCAGGATTCAAGCCTCTAAACCAGTCACTCACCAACTGCTTACGATCCAAAAGAGTCACAGGGAGATTGATTATGGTCAGACTTATTTGAGATCTAATAATAAAGAATAAATTACCTAAAAATATCAGAGAATTAGCTGCCATACACTCTGAACTGAAATCTCATTTTAGCTAGTTTTCATTCATTCATTCAGTTTTCATTGAGGGTCTGAAAGTTTGAAAGTATGTATGTAATCTGTAACTTGTGATGTCTGTCAGACCAACGATGTGTCTACAATGTCATTTTATACATTTTATATTAACATTATTGCATTTTATTAACTGGACACCCAGGAAGATTAATAACCACTTTGGTGGAAACTAATGGGGAATAAACAAATATGACATAGATTTTTTTTTCTGCCCATAAAAAGAACCAAAAAGCACGTCTCCATTTTGGTTTTGTTGTTTACAGTTCCTGTAGCATTTGTAGCATAGGCTGTTGTGTAGCAGAGTACCAGCCCTCCTCTGCATCATGATATATCTGCCTCAGTAAGTGCCCCAGTGCTGAGTGGACAGAGGTGAACAATAGCCTCCCTGTCCAGGCCGTCCCGTTGGCAGTAGCCCCACATCGGTGTTTGATCCAGGGGCACCACCGGCGTTTGTCTGAGGGCGCCGTGTTGACCGGGCCTCTGCCTCCTGGTCACTGACTCGTCATGCCCACAGTTACTGCAGATCGTCAAGCTTCTATAGGACCGACTATCTCACAGTAATTGGTGCTGGTTTGCGGTTGATCAAATGTGCTCAGCTGATTGTAGTGAACATGGCCAACACAACTACAATACTACAATATACAATATAGTCACAATATCGAAAGAAATGTTTTCAACAATTTTATCTCTAAAGTTAGACATGATTTAGACTTAATGTTGTTCCTGGTTTAAGTCCCAGTTTAGACCTGGCTTAATCAAAATCTTTAATTAGTCCAGGTTTAGTTACAATTGAAAGATGCCCAAATTTACCCTTATTCACCTGGTTGAGACCTAAATTTAGTCCTGGGTTAGATCTGGTTAAGTTTAATTGAGACCTACATTTAATCCTGGGTTAGATCTGGTTAAGTCTAATTGAGACCTACATTTAATCCTGGGTTGGATCTGGTTAAATCTAATTGAGACCTAAATTTAATCCTGGGTTAGATTTGGTTAAGTCTAATTGAGACCTAAATTTAATCCTGGGTTAGATCTGGTTAAGTCTAACCTTCTTTTAATAGACCAGCCTTAACATTATTAGTTTATTCATTATATATCATCGTTACAACTTTACACACAGCTATTGCATGTTTTATTTCTAATACTGTGCAGCCCTATTACAGTGAAGCTGGTACATTTCCATGATTGTCTGCTCTGGTGCTGTGCCTTCCTGTCTGAGCCCATCTTTGACTTCATTATTCCTGCTTTTCTCATAAACGTCCTGGACTTAGCCTTTACAGAACCATCCACTTCCTTTTTGAAATTCAGTTAAACAATTTGCACAAATATGGTTAGAACTTCAGATTATCAGATAAGTGTAAGGGCAAAGGTTCAACCACCGGACTGGAGCATTCTTTTGGATGGATCTCAGTCATAGTTAACTCCAGCAAATATTATTACTTAAGCAGAAGTTAGTATAGTAAAATAGTTCTGATGGCACTTTTTTTAATTATATTTTTTTACATTTTAAAGCTGCAGTACCTGATATTTTTACCTTGTGTTTGACCAAATATAATTACTCTGCTTACTCTTACTTTGCTTAAGAGCAAGGGTCACATTTTTAACCAATCACACACTTCCACAAGACAGCAAGAATAATGTGATCTGATGTTTTATTTCAAAATTCACAGTTTATTCACTTTATTTTTTTAGCTCAAAGAATTGAAAGTCAACTTCAGACCACTTCTCGTTATTCTGATACTTCCTGGTTTGGGTGAGACCATGATAGAGATTTGGGAAGGAGAGAAAGACCTCCTCACCCTGGTTTCCAAAAAAAAAGCCCAAAAAGGCCAAAATAAAATCTAATTGTGATATGAAATTTTGACAATCTAAATAAATACGATTGGATATACATTGCATTTCTAATGAAAACGTTTTTTATGAAGACACTGATAGCAGCATGTGTAGCAGTAGACATTGAACAGAAGATGCTGAGATAATACTTTTTCATGAGGCCCTAAATGATGGCTCTGTGGTGAAACGTGACGTGATATGATCTCATCCTGGTCTGGGTAAAGTCCATAGTCCACCCTCTCACCTGTGTGGCTTCTGTTGCAATACAAGCTACAGTATTCAAAGTATTACTATAGACTGACTGTTTCACTGTGCTCGACAGATATGTTTCCTGTACTTCACAGATGCGGCTTAGTGATTAATTGCTGACTAATTAGATTTTTCTGTAGAAGTCACTAAGCAACAGCGTATATCTGCAAGTTACATTTGTGTAAAGTCTATTTAGTCTTTGTAGTCAATTTAATGTAGCTCAAAGTGAGTTGGTTAAGCCTTATAGGAAAAATAACACAAAATGTAAGTGTCAGAGTCTCATGATGAAATGTTTGGTTAAACACAATTTGGAGGGTTTGGATTTAGTACCATTGCAACCAGAGGGTAGACGGTTCGAATCCCTGCCCAAGCGTATGCCATTGTTGTATCCCTGGGCAAGACACTTAACCCACATTGCCTATGAATGAATGTGTTTGTGTGATTGGTGTTTGATGGTGGTTGGAGGGGCTCTAGGCGCAGAATGGTAGCCATGCTTTTGTCAGTGTGCCCCAGGGCCCCAGCTTATTACCACCGGGTGTGACTGAGGACTGTATGAATAATGTAATTGTAAAGTGTCTTTGAGTCTTGAGAAAATCGCTATATAAAACTGATGCACTATGGTCAGTAAAGGGACAAATGATAGTTTCATGGAATTATGTTGTTCCTCTGTACCAGACATTTTTTCCAGTTCTTTCAAGCTACTTTTTGGATCTGCAGTTTACGGTATCACTTTTTCTTAGGACACTTAGGACCAGACAGACCCCAGTTTGATAAACCGACTCAATGCTACATATCACAGCTACTTGACAATACCACTCTGCATTAGAATAAGTCTTCAGATGAACATGATGTATTCCTTTTTAACATCATTATGTTGAACTAAAGCTTGCCTCCCTGCGTCTCACCTCTTGAGAGTAAACAGCATTTTAAACTAATCTCTTGAGTGTATGTTAGTATTCTCCTCCTCCTTCCTCTCGATAAAGAAGCTGAGCGGGACACGGAGAGCCCTCAGCGCAGATACGTGAAGCACATTCCTGAAATGACTCAACAGCTGTCCTCCATGAAACTACACTACGACCACATAGACCTGACGTCATACTAACATCATGTGGACTCCTGTGGCTGGTTTTTAGTTTCTTAACCTTCTCTTTCAAAATGAACAAAGGCTATATTCAGCGTCAGGTAACATTACTGCGATAAACATGGAGTGTAAGAGGTACAGTGAAGTGAAAAGAGTATATATGTTGGTGAAATGTATCCTCTGCATTTATTAGGGATATGAAATTTCTTGGCCGTTACCAATTCCAATATTTCAATTACCAATTTGCCCAACACCGATTCCCATATTTCAATTACCAATTTGCCCAATATCTATTCCGATATTTCAATTAACAATTTGCCCAATACCGATTCCGATATTTCAATTAACAATTTGCCCAACACAGATTCCGATATTTCAATTAGCAATTTGCCCAATACCGATTCCGATATTTCAATTAGCAATTTGCCCAATACCAATTCCGATATTTCAATTACCAATTTGCCCAATACCAATTCCGATATTTCAATTACCAATTTGCCCAATACCGATTCCGATATTTTGTAAACATATTTCTCTACATATACATAGCTGCTTTACATTTATTAATTAATCCATAATTATTATTTTTATTACATTTTGTCACCCTAAAGTCAGACTTTTAAATTTTCTTTCTCTGACTGTTTCTAAACCTAAATAGTAGAAACGATCCTTTTAGAACAATATATAGTCCGATACCGACGTTGAGTCGATATATCTGTGCATCACTAGCATTTGACCCATCCCTCAATGCCACTGGGTCAACCTCTCAGGAGTGCCCGGAGGAAACCCACCCAGACACGGGGAGAAACGCGTAAACTCCACACAGAATAGCCCTGCTGCCCGGTCCGGGACTCAAACCCGGACCTTCTTGTGCTAACCACTGTGAAGAACATAATGTAGTCTGTACTATTTTTTGAGTTAACACACTGCTATTCCAATCTTTAATAAGCAGTTTTTTGCAAGTATAAAATATTTGAAATGAAAGCGGCTTAACATAGGTTAGATTTGAATATCATTCGTCAATGAAAAATCCCATTTTTGGTGTGTATATGGGAAACTGTTTTCAAGCAAGTAATGTCTTTGTCACTGTGAGATTTAATTTTATTCATGGTGGTCAGACAGCTTGCAATTGGGCTATGGCTACAATACCTTTGCCAGTCTGCTCAAGCGTACCTGTAGATGTGATTTACAGCCACTTTTGTGTGTTTGTAGCGTGGATTAAAAATTAACTTTCATTGAGAAATACTTGAGGGCTTGGGAAGTGCTATATACAGTAAAACAAATTATATTCAATGGGGTTTTTTTATCAAAATGAAACGATACAATTAAGTTTTCATCATTTTCGTCCAATGTTCTCTTTGTTCACGGCATAGTGAATATTTTGAATGTCTTTCTTCCCCACTGTTGTCTCTGTGCTGTCTGGACAGGAGAAGTGAACTGTACGCTGATCTGAATGTAGTGAATGTGTGTGTGTTGGTGCCTGCTCAGAGTGTGCAGCATTTGTGTTGTAGCAGTGATTTTAGCAGCAGTAGCAGTTGTAGTGATTGCATGTCTGTTTGCTCAGCAGGAAGTTCCTGTTCCACTCCATCCTCTCATCGCTCTCACAGCCCCTGCTGATCAGCAAATACAGCCCCTCTCACCAGACACATGCCCCGGGCTGCAAGTGCCACTGACCACTACCTACCACAGAGCACCATAGATTAGGACTGCAATATATTAGAAAAACCTGAATACTGAATTTTAAGAATTTATTTTTGACTCTGGTGCAAATAAAAAAAACTATAGGCTAGCCCAGGACTAAGCCCAGGACTAAGCCCAGGACTAAGCCCAGGACTAAGCCCAGGACTAAGCCCAGGACTAAGCCCAGGACCAAACCAACAGACTGTAGTTGTTTTGTACACCTGTTTTGAGAGTAACATTTCTGCCAGATAAACCAAACAATTATACTGCAATACATTTAGTTTCTTATACAGTACACACATCATTCATTCAATGAGTTTTCTTTATTTTCATGAAAAGGCAAGAAATCCCACTTATTAACCCTGACAGGGCACACCTGTGAAGTGAAGACCATTTCAGGTGACTACCTCTTGAAGCTCAGCAAGAGAATGCAGAGTGTGTGCAAAGCAGTAATCAGAGCAAAAGGTGCTACTTTGAAGAAACTAGAATATAAGGCGTATTTTC